>JANJGK010005421.1:0-46858 GCA_039081455.1 Macrobrachium rosenbergii | reverse complement strand
GACGATTGGGTGTGACGATCGAGAATCAGCAATTTGCCACTCTAGGGAATCGAGAACTGGCAATTCTCCAGGCTCGAGACCATCGGACTTCCCCTGAATCAAGAATCTGCAATTCTCGGGATTCGGGAGCTTTGGAATTCTCATCGAGATCCCAGAATTTCAAATTCTCAACAGTCGACAACTGGCTCTGACGTTCGGGAATCACCAATTCGCCATTCCAGGGAATCGGCAACTGGCAATTCTCCAGGCTCGAGAGCAGCAGCGGACGTCCCCAGAATCAAGAATCCGCGATTCTCGAGATTCGGGAGCTTTGGAATTCTCATCGAGATCCGAGAATGTGAAATTCTCAACTGTCGACGATTGGGTGTGATGATCGAGAATCAGCAATGTGCCACTCTAGGGAATCGAGAACTGGCCATTCTCCAGGCTCGAGACCGTCGGACTTCCCCAGAATCAAGAATCTGCAATTCTCGGGATTCGGGAGCTTTGGAATTCTCATCGAGATCCCAGAATTTCAAATTCTCAACAGTCGACAATTGGGTGTGACGTTCGGGAACCACCAATTCGCTCGCCATTCCAGGGAATCGACAACTGGCAATTCTCCAGACTCGAGAGCAGCGGACGTCCCCAGAATCAAGAATCCGCGACTCTCGAGATTCGGGAGCTTTGGAATTCTCATCGAGATCCGAGAATTCCAAATTCTCAACAATCGGCAACTGGGTGTGATGATCGAGAATCAGCAATTCGCCATTCTAGGGAATCGAGAACTGGCATTTCTCCAGATTCGAGAGTGTCGGGCTCCACGAGAATCAAGAATTTGCTATTCTGAACGGTCGAGAACCTGAAAATCCCCAGTTTCGAGAAACTTGGTATTCTATGGGAATCGAGAATTGGGAATACTCAGGAATCGAGGATTAATCTGGCAATCCTCGAGATTTGAGAACGTTGAAATTCTCGAGATTCGAGAATGTGAAATTCTCAAACCTTCGACAATCTGATGTGATCGAGGGTCAGGAATTGGCAATTTTTCGGGGATCGAGAAGTGGCAATTCTCGAGATTCGAGAGTCTTGGAGTTCTGGAGAATCAAGAATCTGCAATTCTGGACGGTCGAAAATTTGAAATTCTCGACATTCGAGAAATGCGGCATTCTCTGGGAATCGAGAATTGGGAATGCTCAGGAATCGAGGATTACTTTGGTGCTCATCGAGGTTTGAGAACTTTGAAATTCTCGAGATTCAAGAATTTGAAATTCTCAAACAGTCGACAATCTGATGTGATCGAGAATCAAGAATATGCAATTCTCGGGGGATCGAGCGAGAAGTGGCAATTCTCGAGATTCGAGAGTCTTGGAATTCTCGAGATTCAAGAATTTGCAATTCTGGACGGTCGAGAATTTGAAATTCTCGACGTTCGAGAAATGTGGCAGTCCCTGGGAATGGAGAATTGGAAATACCCAAGAACCGAGGATTTGTCAACCTCGGGATTTGAGAACGTTGAAATTCTCGAGATTCGAGGATTTGACATTCTCAGACAATCGGCAATTCGGTGTGATCGAGAATCAAGAATGAGCTCGAGAATTGGCCATTCGGGAGCCTTGGAATTCTCAAGAATCAAGAATTTGCAGTTCTGGACGGTCGAGAATGACATTCGAGAAACTCGACATTCCCTGGGAATCGAGAATTGGAAATGCTCACGAATCGAGGATTTTTGGTACTCCTCGAGGTTCGAGAACGTTGAAATTCTCGAGATTCGAGGATTTGAAATTCTCAGACAATCGACAATCTGATGTGATCGACAATCAAGAATATGCAATTCTCGGGGATCGAGAAGTGGCAATTCTCGAGATTCGTGAGTCTTGGAATTCTCGAGAATCAAGAATTTGCAATTCTGGACGGTCGAGAATTTGAAATTCTCGACGTTCGAGAAATGTGGCAGTCCCTGGGAGTGGAGAATTGGAAATACCCAAGAACCGAGGGTTTGTCAACCTCGAGTTTTGAGAACGTTGAAATTCTCGAGGTTCGAGAATTTGACATTCTCAGACAATCGGCAATTCGGTGTGATCGAGAATCAAGAATGTGCAATCCTCGGGGCTCGAGAATTGGCCATTCGAGAGCCTTGGAATTCTCGAGAATCAAGAATTTGCAGTTCTGGACGGTCGAGAATGACATTCGAGAAACTTGACATTCCCTGGGAATCGAGAATTGGAAATGCTCAAGAATCGAGGATTTTTTTTATCCTCGAGATTTGTGAGCGTTGAAATTCTCGAGAATCAAGAACTGGCAATTCCCGTGATTCAGGAGCTTTGAAATTCTCGAGATTCGAGAATTTGAAATTCTCAACAACCGACAGTTTGGTGTGATCGAGAAGCAAGAATGTGCAATTCTCGAGATACGGAAATTGACAATTCTCGAGAATCAAGAACTTGAAATTCTCGAGAATCTAGAATGTGCAATTCTCGAGAATCAACAATTTGCAATTCTCGGGGATCGACAATTTGAAATTATCGACATTCGAAAAATTTGACATTCTCTGGGAATTGACACTGGGAAATTCTCAAGAATCAATTCTCGAGAATTTTGACATTCTCGCTACATACACACAGTCAGGTGATGTTGCATTTTTTTTTTTCTTTTAATTAATTTCATTGGTGTTAAATTGATAGTTTTTTTTTTTTTTTTTGAAACCTAGTTTTTTTGGTGTGTGTGTGTGTGGGAGAGAGAGAGAGAGAGAGAGAGAGAGAGAGAAATTGAGGGTCAATCAACACTTTTCATTTGAACTTCAACTTTGTTCATTTGCAAGTCAAGTTTTTTCATTCAAAGGTCAGTTTCTTTAATGTCAAAGTTACTTTTTTTTTTTTGTTTTTTTAATCTAGTTGGTTTTAATCTAGTTGTGTGTGTGTGTGTGTGTGTGTGTGTGTGTGTGAAATTGAGGGTCAATCGACACTTTTCATTTGAACTTCAACTTTGTTCAATTGACAGAGAGAGAGAGAGAGAGAGAGAGAGAGAGAGATGAAATGTCATTATCAGAATCATACGGGAGTTGGGGTCAGAAATAATGAAGGATAGATAGATAGATAGATAGATAGATAGATAGATAGATAGATAGGTAGGTAGGTAGGTAGGTAGGTAGGTAGGTAGGTAGGTAGGTAGGTAGGTAGGTAGAGAATAATAATAATAACTGTCACTCTGGGCAAAGCCACACGGTGATGAAGCGTACATTTTCGTGCATTACGCTCGTGAATTTGATGGAGAGAGAGAGAGAGAGAGAGAGAGAGAGAGAGAGGCTCTATGTAAGATTTATGTCAAAATGTATCATCATCAGTACAAGTTCCAAACACTTAACCCTCGCCAACGGCCATACCACGTTGAAAGCACCGCTTCTCGTCCGATCAGCGAAGTTAAGCAACGTTGGGTCTGGTCAGTACTTGGATGGGTGACCGCCTGGGAACACCAGATGCTGTTGGCGTCACGCTTTTATTTCTCTCTTGAATCATAATTCTTTTCGTTTTTATCGATAGCTTTTTGCCGCATAAACTGTTTACATTATATTATATTACTAACTTTCATTGACTTCTTCCCGCATATGCAGTTCTTATTTATTACCGAAAAATACGGTACCAGTTACTAATGGTGATAGCTATCATTACTGCTTTAATAATCATTTTATGTCTGAACAAACACACATGCACACACACACACACACACACAGAGAGAGAGAGAGAGAGATTCATCAATTAGTTTATGGTGTTGCTCATTGCATTGCATTATCAGTCATTGACTCATGAGATTGGAAGGTGTTTGTTTATTGATTCATTTATTGCAAGAACATGATGATGTGCGTCAACGATTTTTGTTCTTATAGAAAGGTATGTGTGGCCCTTAGAAAGGGCCGGATGGTAGGTACAGCGTGTTGTGGTGCCGCCGTACACTAGGAAGGATTTAGGCTCGCTCTCCACGAATGCGGCGGGCAAGCTGGATGTCCTTGGGCATGATGGTGACCCTCTTGGCGTGGATGGCGCACAAGTTGGTGTCTTCAAAGAGACCGACGAGGTAGGCCTCGGATGCCTCCTGCAGCGCCATGACGGCGGAAGACTGGAAACGGAGGTCGGTCTTGAAGTCCTGGGCAATCTCTCGAACGAGACGCTGGAAGGGCAGCTTTCTGATGAGCAGCTCGGTGCTCTTCTGGTAGCGACGGATCTCACGAAGGGCCACGGTACCGGGCCTGTAACGGTGAGGCTTCTTCACACCTCCTGTAGCAGGAGCAGATTTACGAGCAGCCTTGGTAGCCAGCTGCTTTCGGGGGGCCTTGCCTCCGGTGGACTTGCGGGCAGTTTGCTTCGTACGTGCCATCTTGCTAAGGCGATGAGTAACGTATACGTAGCCTGGGCCGCAGCCATTTTGCTATTTATACCCTCTCTGATGACGTCATGGACAAATCCGATTTTACATTGGTTACACCGTCACTGCCTCAAGCCAAAACCCGTGGCGCACATGCTCAACGCACTCTCTTGCAAAATAACGCGCACCAGAGGCAAAACATGCCTAAAACAAGCATCACATACAACGCACAAACGCACAGCCCACTCGCACGTGCAGTGGCACGAAAAACAAACTCTCAAAACTTGTCCAAATGACACTTATGAAAAAGGCGGAAACGCGCATCAACACACGGCCGCTACTGTAGGGCTCTCACAGGCCGTATATAAGGCAGAAAAGCCGACAGCCGCGCATTCAGTTGCAACCAGACACACGCTAGAGCAACAGCATCATGACTGGCCGCGGCAAGGGAGGCAAGGGTCTCGGAAAGGGAGGAGGCAGTATACAAAACTGGCAAAGATACAGCACCAGGAGCAGACAGGATAACATACACAATGATAAGTAACATGGGTCCTGCAGGAGAAAACGCCTTCCTGAGGATCATGAACAAAACACATGCAGAGCACACAAGACCGCAGACTTGGAGGCAACAAGACACAAAGCCAATTCCAAAACCTAAAGATCCAGACAACCCGAGACCCATAGCACTAGTCTCCTGCATGGAAAAAACTGGAGAGAAAATGGTGCTCAACAGGATAACATACAAAATTGGTCCTCTACACAAACAGCTATATGCATACCAACAAGGAGTAGGAACTACAGAGTGTCTGACAGATGTCCTCAGCTACATAAATCAAGGAAAGGCTGTAGCAGTCTTCATAGACTTTGAAAAAGCCTTCGAGCTAGCCAGTCCAGCAGCAGTACTCCACTCACTGATGAAGAAAGGAGTCAAAGGACACCTTCTAGCCTGGACAAAAAACTATGTGCTAAGAAGACAGGCGAGGGTCAAATTCCAAGGGGTGATATCCACCTTCCATGACTTGGAAAATGGCACACCACAGGGAGGAATACTAAGTCCTCTCCTATTCAATATTCTCATGGAGAACCTAGCCTCACTGCAGCTTCCCGAAGGCGTAGAAATTTTCATATACGCTGATGATGTGTGCATAGTCGCAAGAGGACCTGTCAGAGTGCCTAGAATGCAAAGAGCCCTCAATGAAATCAGCAAAAAGTCGGAGGAACTAGGCCTCAAAATCAATATAAATAAGACAAAGGCCATGGCAGTAAAAGCACACAGACCACTCCAACCACTCACAATAGGAGCTGAACCGCTAGAGTGGGTGGACAAGTACATGTATCTGGGAATCATCCTAGACCAGCAACTAACCTTCAAGAACGAAATCAAATACCTGAAGGAAAGAGCAGAAGCAAGAACAGCAGCAATGAGATATATGTCATCTTTGAAGGATGGTGCAAATGAACATGTACAGAAAACGTACTATATAGCCTGCACCAGATCATTGATAGACTATGCTGCCCCCGCCCTGGTAAAGCTAACAGAGGCACAAAAGGAAACTCTAGAAGTAATACAGAACAAGGCAATGAGACTCATGCTTGGGGCACCAATGTGGACAAGACTGTGCAACCTCAGGCTTGAAACTAACATGCCAAAAGTAGAAGATAGGATTGCACAGAGAAATGCCAGTACAATGGCAAAAATCTTCCTCTCAGAGAGAGACTCAATCTCCAAGACCAGAACAAAGGGAGAACTAAATAAACATCCAGAGATTCGGAGCCCGAACTCCTACGGAAAAGACCAAAGTGACAACATCAAGAGGTTAGATATGGCAGAGGCGATGCTGAACATGAGACCAGACACAGCGCAGGATGTGCAACATATCCCGCCCTGGAAAAGGGATTATGCAAAATTCCATTACACACACCTTCCCAGAGCAAAAGAAGACTGCTCAAGAGAGGAACTAAGAGCAGCAGCCTACGAGTCTATCAGGAACACTGAAATCCTGGGGGCCCAAACATACTACACCGACGGCACTGTGGATCCAGAGAATAAAACTACTGGAGCAGCAGTATATTCAAACAATTTCCAAGCATGCTGGAGAACATCAAACTGTGCCTCAACAATGCAGACAGAATTAGTAGCGATAAGACAGGCACTACTGTACTCTCTGGAGAATGAGGAAGGACCCGTCATCATCCACACTGACTCCAAATCCTCCATGCAGGCCTTGCAACAAATTAGAATTAAAGAGAACAAGGCCTTGCTGGCTGGGATCAAGTCACTGCTCTACCAGCACAGCGAAAGAGGAAGACCAGTCACTATGAACTGGATACCGAGTCACATAGGAATTCCAGGCAATGATAAAGCGGATGAACTAGCCAAGAGCACAAGGTACATTGACAGAGTGCAGATCCACATACAACCTGCACTACAACAGATCAAAAATGCCATAAAACCGCTCATGAAAGCAAACATGCTGGAAGACCTACGGGCATGGACAGATCACTCCCCGACTGCCAGATGGTACAAATGGGCAACCGACCTAGTGCCTCCCCCCATAGACAGGCACACACCGAGAAAACTAGCTGTATGTATTCACAGACTAAGGCTAGGATACAGAGCCTGCTGGGAAATTGTTAACCCCAGTGTCAGACCATGTGAGCACTGTGAGGAAGAAACACAGCAGCCTCTCCTACACTACCTGCTAGAATGCAGAGAGACAGCACTGCTCAGAGGCGAAGTACAAGCTGATGTAAACTCACCAGACGCAGCTAAAATAGCAGCAACACTTGCAAAGGCAATAGTCGAGGACATCGACACACATGCCCAGCTGCTAGTAAACTTACCGCCACCAAGATAGAACAATGCAATGAGAATACTTAAACTTCTCACTTTCTACTTTCCAGCTGAATTAAGTAATGTAATGTTAAGTGTGTTCAGAGTGGCACTGGCCACCAACTCACTTAACATGTACTTTCATACTACCACTACAAACTAACCAAGACGGCCCTCTTTAACTACCACCATCATCCTCCTCAACTCATCCCATCCCCTCACCGTAAGGCCCTATACACATCATCTCTGTCTTATTCCAACTAAACTACTCTACCACTAAGAATACTCTGCAGGGACTCTAGGGTTTAAAGGGTTGGACAACCCCACCTGCAATGTTTCTCTATTTTTCTTTCAAAGGCCTTACATCTTCAAACTACTACTATCCGTGACATGATGGCCCCCTCCCACTACAACCATCATCCTTCCTCTATCCACAACTGTCTCTACTACTAAATCTCTTTCACATTTCCTATAACAAATGACCTTCTGAAATTTTCAGATCACCTACGGGCCAAACAAGGGAAAGGCCCGTGCCAACACAAGAGTTGGCTTAATACAATACAACAACAACAGCCGCGCATTCAGTTGCAACCAGACACACGCTAGAGCAACAGCATCATGACTGGCCGCGGCAAGGGAGGCAAGGGTCTCGGAAAGGGAGGAGCCAAGAGGCACAGGAAGGTGCTTCGTGACAACATCCAGGGCATCACCAAGCCTGCCATCCGTCGTCTAGCCCGACGTGGTGGTGTCAAGCGTATCTCCGGTCTCATCTACGAAGAAACTCGTGGTGTGCTCAAGGTATTCCTCGAGAACGTCATCAGGGATGCCGTCACCTACACCGAACACGCCAAGAGGAAGACCGTCACTGCCATGGACGTCGTCTATGCCCTGAAACGCCAAGGCCGTACCCTGTACGGTTTCGGTGGTTAGGTTGTCTGGCCCCCGACCATGCCAACACATCTTGAAGAAATCCAAGATGATGTTGCTGCTAGTACCCGGACCTTTTTAGGTCCACAGAACATTCAAATAAGCAAAGGTTCCCCGTGACTGATTTGTTTTTGCAACCAAATAAAAGAGACTAGTCTTCTTCTTCTTCTTCTGTTTCGTGACAAATGATACGTTCACTATATATAATTATAATTCTTATCATTAGGTCAGGTCTTGTACTGGAATCTCCGTCATTTATTCTAGCAATTCTAATTACCCAAAAAAAAAAGAAAAAAAAAGCGTATACTCTTCGCTAGGATGTATTTTCATTATTGTCTTGTTATGTGCTGTGTGTCATGCATAACGAGCATGTATTATCGTTATTACATGTATATACTGTATGTATGATTATAATCACCTTAGTGTGTGATTCTCCCTTGCGTTTTCGGGCACCTGGCTGCGCAAATGTCGTCAACAATGTCATCACGTTATTATTATTGTTATTATTATTATTATTATTATTATTATTATTATTATTATTATTATTATTATACTCTAGACGAAGGCACATGGTGGTGGGGGGTACATTTTCGTGCATTACGCTCGTGAATTTCACGTCGAGAGACTTTTTTTTTTTCTTTCTTTCTTTTTACGTTATGTATGGAATCTGATCAAATGCATCATTGGTACAAGTTCCAAACACTTAATGCTCGCCAACGGCCATACCACGTTGAAAGCACCGCTTCTCGTCCGATCAGCGAAGTTAAGCAACGTTGGGTCTGGTCAGTACTTGGATGGGTGACCGCCTGGGAACACCAGATGCTGTTGGCGTCGAACTCTTTTTTTCCGTTTTTGTCGCCTTGTTATTATGTGTTCGGCTCTCTTTCATTCATTTACTAAATAATCAATTATCATGGTGCACGTGTCCGGCAACGTCAAAACATTATTATTATTATTATTATTATTATTATTATTATTATTATTATTATTATTATTATTATTATTATTATTATACTGCCATAGTATGGGTGGAATATCGTACTCTGCACGAATCATTTTATGAACAGACAGACAGACAGACAGACAGACAGACAGACAGACAGACAGACAGACAGACAGACAGACAGACAGACAGACAGACAGACAGACAGACAGACAGACAGACAGACAGACAGATTTGGTCTTTTCCTGTGATTTATAATTCGCAATGCAGTGTATATTACAGCATGTTCTGCACGGCTCTTTATTTCCTCTGCAATTGCACTGTCTGATTATGAGAATGAAAAAAAAATAAGGTGGTTTTGTCTTGTATATACTGTATAGTCATTAAGAGGTTTCTGCTTATAGGATTGGAAATGTGGTTCCAAATTGGAACCGAGGGTTTTACACAGAGTGCCTGCCAAGCAACTGTTGTTGTTGTAGTTGTTTACTTGGAGGATGTGTATTTGGTGACGGCCTTGGTGCCCTCAGAGACGGCGTGCTTAGCCAGTTCACCTGGAAGCAGGAGGCGGACAGCAGTCTGGATCTCCCGGGAGGTGATGGTAGAGCGCTTGTTGTAATGGGCCAGGCGGGAAGCCTCGGCAGCGATGCGCTCAAAGATGTCGTTCACGAACGAGTTCATGATGGACATGGCCTTGGAAGAGATACCGGTGTCGGGGTGGACCTGCTTCAGCACCTTGTAGATGTAGATGGAATAACTTTCCTTCCTCCTCCTCTTCTTTTTCTTATCACCCTTGGCAATGCTCTTCTGAGCCTTGCCAGCCTTTTTGGCGGCCTTTCCGGAAGTCTTGGGCGGCATACTGACGACGACGTTACCTCAGTAATGATGCCATCACCACTCAGCCCTTACCATTTTATACGTAACCGGCGGGTTTGAAGAAACGGGCAGTCTATTTTTCATTGGCTGATTCAAATGCGGGTTGCATATTGATTGGCTGCCATGTGCAGTGTGCAAGCCAGCCGGAGGGTATAAAATTGCTAGGTTCCCGAGTTGGCGGCATCGGCATCATCGATCGATTCGCGCATCAGCATTGGCAGAGAGCAGACGTTTCCCAAGATCGTTCCAGACAGCTTGAAGAACTCACTTGCTTCTTTTTTAACCAGAAGCAGTGTGAGCTGCAGCCATTGGCCGACTCGCCGGAACCACAAACTGCGCCCTGATTGGCCGATTCTCAGCTCCCAGAAACCGCTTCCTGATTGGCTGACTCCTTGGATCTTCAAGTCACCTTTACGGACGTGTAGCTGAGCTGTAGCAGACCAGATCGTAGCTGAACCTGTTCCAGCTACCAACTACCCTTATTCCCTTACCTTTTACCTAATCCTTACGTCCTTCCCACAACTTCCACTGTTTTCAACATCTATTGACTATTGTGTTTCATCTCCTGGAGGACCTGCTAACTGTGGGATGGTCTGGTACCCCCTGGGATCCAGGGTGAGTAGCTAAGGCACACAGGAGGGGGGAATTAACCCCATCCAGCCCCCCGGAGGTTGAAAGCAAGGGTCAATAGATTCCTTTCTCTAACTGACCACATTCACTACTTGACTTCACGACAGACCTCAGAACAGACCTTTGGTCTGTACAGTAAAAAAAAAAAAAAAATTTTTGTACCCCCTGGGATCCAGGGGTGTAGCAAAGGTGCACAGGTGGGGGATATAACCCTGTGGAGTACATCCCTGTAAAAACAATCAGCCATTTCATTCCATTACTTTGTTCATCATCACACTCCATTGTTACCACGTTTCATCCATCCATGCATTTCCCACATATTTAGCTTTAAAGGGGTCACTGGGGACCGGGAGAGATGCCTTCCATAAGACTTAAAAATGATGGGGAGGGATCATTTGCATCCAAGAAAAGGGAGATATTTGCCCTATCTGGATTAGTAAAAATTGACATTTTCCGAGTAAGTCCGGGAAATAATGGAAACATTTATATAATAGTAAGGAAGGAAGACCTTGATAACCTCCTGAAAGAGGAAGTAATTGCACAATTCAACCAGAAGGGGTTTCAAATCATTACGCCACCGGAAATCAATGCTCTAAGGACAGTAGTCCTGAAATATGTAGACTGTCAGGTAGAAGAGTACAGTGAGGAGGAACAAATAAGAAGCATAGAAGAACGCCAGAGATGGGCGAAAGTCAAAAAAGTATTCCTTATCCCCCCAAGGGCTGACAACCCTAACCCGAAGACTCGGACTGTAAAGGTTAAATTCGAAACTAGAGAGATGGTCCAGACGGCACTGAGGACAGGTCTGACCATATGTAATCAAAGTATCCCTCAGCATAACGTACAGGAGGAAGTGTACATACCAACACCGTACTGTGGGAATTGCTTTTCCTATGAGCATGTCAGAAAACAGTGTAAAAAACCATTGCAAACACAATGCAAGAGATGCAGTGTTGTTGGGCATGTTGCCCAAGATTGCAATAGGCCCTTTCAATGCGTTAACTGTGGGGGAAATCATGATACCTTGGACAAAAAGTGTCCAACCAGAATCGACATGATGAAGAAAAGAGGGGGAGAACTGAGACAGGTAGAGGCAAACAAGGCCAAAGCCAGAAATGTGGACACAAAATTGAGCTACAGTGCCGCCCTATCAGGCCCCTCCCCTAGCACTCGCCCAACCATCCCTGCAGCTCAACAGCAGCAACAAAACAACCACCTGCTCTGGTACGTATACAATGGGCAAATATTTGCAGCAATGCAGGATATGGTAGAACCAGGCTCCTACCAAAAGGCAATAGACGCCTTCTACACAGAAAACAATCTTCCAAAAGTTAAGTTTCCCTCGATGGCGTCTGGGGAACAGATAATAAAGAAATTTGCCTCCTTGACAGAAAATACTCCAACCGCCCAGCCCCAGCCCGCCTCGAGCCAAATGGAACTAGTAGATTCGAGAGAAGAAGCAGCTGCGCCGATGCCTACTCGGATGGAAGACGAAACCATCGTCGCCAAGAGGGCGGCACAAAATGCAACAGAAAGTGAAGAGGAAGAGGAAGAAGAGCGAAAGAAGAAGAAAAAACATAGCCGGGGAAGCAGTCCAGTGACCTCTCCGAATGATTATCGGAAGGAGGAAGTAGAAAAGAGCATCTCGGCAATCAAGGAAAGCCAACTAGAGATCGTGTATCCCTCCAGCTGGAAAATAAATACAAAAACCATCGAAGGGAAAGTAAGAATAATTGATAGGTTCATCAACAATGAATGTATTGGCTACAGCAGGAGCACCATCCCCCAGGCAGAGATAAAACTCCACCTATACGGACTTATAACTGAAAAACGAGTTCCCTTCTCATGCATCCAATTTAATACAGGCAATGGAGAAGAAATAGCCCGTGTTCTCGCCGACGACAGGGACTAACGACTCACGGTTCTGTGTGTCTGAGTTTTGTCACTTTATTACTTTCACTTTAATCAAAATTAATATACCTAACATTAGTATCAGTATTATTATTATTATTATTATTCTTATATCTTGCTTCATAATGTTAAACACAATAAAAATAATCCAGCTTAATGTGATTAAACTGACAAAATGCAGACATAGGGAACTGTACAACGAATTTCGACACCTTGACCCCGACATCATCCTCTTGAATGCAACAGGGATAATGGATGATTGCCCCATCAAGTTCTTTGGATACAGAGTGTATCAGAAGAACAGCGCCGGGGAGGATCATGCAGGTATTGCTGTTGCAATCAAACACCAAATCAAGCACAGACCATTGATGGATTTCACTGACGACATGTTGGGCATAACTTTGGAGACTAACATTGGACCTGTCAATATCGCAACGACGTACATCCCTTGTAGACGAGACTATATTTATTATCAAGACTTCGTTTCACTATCACAGAGACCAGCACCCACCTACCTCATTGGCGACATGAATGCGAGACATCCCACCATCGCTACTGCCGACTCTAATCACCGCGGGACTTTGCTAAGTAGACTAATTCAGAATGACAGACTGAAGTTTTTAGGACCGGACTTCTCAACGATGGTGAGCAACAAAGGACGACCAGACATCATGTTAGGAAACAGGAATGCCTGTTTAAACTTTACGACTACGAGAGGTAACGTGACGACCTCAGACCACCTACCCCTTCATATCACGATCTCGACAGCCCCAATAAAAATTGAACCAAGAACTATCTTGGACTATGACCACGCAAACTGGGACGACTTCAAGTTAAAAATCGACGAGACTTACGTAAATGACAGAGTGAACATTAACGACACAGAAGGGAAGACGAAGGACGAACTTGATGAACGTCTATACTACTGGTTTGTAACAATCCTGATAGCTATCAACGCCACCATACCCAAGAAAGTCATACAATTTAACTCTGGACCTAAACGAAGTGACGCTCTCAATCTTTTACAAAGTCAGTATTCTGACATTAAACGACATGCAGACATCTTTGGGTACACGAGACATATGAGAGACCTTATACTATATATCCAGGACAACCTTTTTGAAGAATTTAGGAGACTACAAACTGATTTCTGGGACAAAACTGTACGTAAAATAGACCTTAAATATGACGACCATACGAATGTCTCAAAGTTCTGGAGAGGCATCAAAAGGCTACTGGGATCGACGAAGAAACTGTGTGACTATTTACAGACCGTCGATGGAGACAAAATAACAGACAGCACAGACAAGGCCCACCTCATGAAGACGGTGTGGGAGAACGTTTTTCAAATAACTCCCGAGGACAACCAACACTTCGACGCCGACAACGAGACACATGTACTTGACTACTTAGAAGCAGAAAGACACCGACTGGCCCTACATGACCTGACTGACTTAACCCGTCTACGAGACGACAATTACTTAACATGTAAATTCAATGTACAGGACATAGTTAACGTCATTAAAAGATTCAAAAACAAAGCTCCAGGTATTTCAGGCATCAACAAACTAATTCTTTCTAAATTACCCGCCATTGCAATATTAGATTTAGCTAATATCACGAATATGACCTTCAGTCTTGGCTATTTCCCAGTTAAATTCAAGAGAGGACGTATGACTTTTCTACATAAGGACCTAAATAATACTCATGACCCCCTTAAATACCGACCGATCACACTCTTGGAAGTACCTGGGAAAATCCTGGAGACCTTGTTAAAAGATAGACTGACAATGTACTTGGAAGACAATGACATTTTTCCTAAATACCAATTTGGTTTCCGACGAGAACGAGGGACTCAGACCGCAATTGCAACGCTACATGAAATGATAGCACTGAATCAAAGCCGACGGGGCGGAGCGAACGTTGTGTGCCGCGATGTCTCGAAGGCTTTCGATAAGGTCTGGCACGACGGACTGAAGTTCAAACTGCTACACCTCGACTTGCCTGACATAATGACAAAAATCCTTTGCAATTTCCTAGACAACAGACATAACGACATCACTTTCGAAGGACAAATATCAGACACTTTTCTCCTGAGAAGCGGTGTCCCTCAAGGATCCGTTCTCTCACCGACACTGTACATATTCTATACACACGACATGCCACAAGGGGGAGTGGGATGCACAAACCTAGTCTTTGCCGACGATGTGACACAAATTATAATGACAAATGACAGAAGCAAAGGACGGTTAGCCTTACTGACAAGCCGGCACATTAGTGAACTTAATGACTATGAAAGACGATGGAAAATTAAGACTAACCAAGACAAATTTACATTACTTTCAATTTCAGCAACAAGACCGGCCGACGTAATAGTTGACAACAGACGAATACCGTTCACCAACAAAGCCAAGGTGCTTGGACTCACCCTGACCCGCTGTGGGATGTTCTCTCACATCCGACAAAGGATCAGGAGTGCTAGAGCTATCAAGGCTAAATTGGCACGGTTTGGACAATTACGACCAAAAACTAAAGCCCACCTCTACAAAGCCTTAATCAGACCTGTGTTAGAATACCCAATAATCCCGACATGCCTACTTAGTAACAGCGACAGACGAAAATTACAGCAATTTCAAAACGGAATCCTGTGTTGGATAGATGGCTGCGATAACCGTAGTCTGGAAGATGGTGGTGCGGAAAGACTACATGCAAGATATCGCATTGAAGCGATAAACTACCGCTACCACCGACTTGCAGACAGGGTTTGGCAGAAGCTCTCTGACCAAGATGAAGAACTAACGACAGACAGCTTAATTTCTTTAGACGATGAAGACTATAGAACGCACCTCTGGTGGCGAAGACTCTCCAGATTCATACAGGATGATTTGCCGGACCCCATCTTTGTAGACACTGACAGCGATAGCGACAGGGACAACTAAGGAACCAAAGTATGCCTCAACCAACACTCAGTAACTAATCAAAAGAGTGGACATGGGTGTGTGCTTGAGCACGGGCGTTTAAAAGCACGGGCTTGAGTGCACATGCATGCCACTCGAAGAGGACTGCCAAATTAAATTAAATTCACTAATTTCTAAATTCAATAGACAACAGACTATACTGCCGCCCTTTGAGAGCGAGAGAGGGTGGGAGGCTGTAGCCTTCCCAGCCCCTCATGTGTTTTTGACATTCAAGTGTCATGTGTGTATGTGTTCTGAATGATAGTAGGTGAATGAAGTGTGTTAGATAGACGTGTGTATGAATGGTAGCCCGCACTAACTGTAGGAGATACTAACACACTAACACTAACCAAAGGGGAAGGCGGTAATTAGAAAGGCAAGAAGTCTAGTACTCTTGCTTAGCTAACCCGCCCCCACAATAAAAAAAAAAAAAAAAAAAAAAAAAAAAAAAAGGGAAAGGCAGTAATTAGAAAGGCAAGGGGTCCTGCACACTTGCTTAGCTAACCTGCCCCCGTAAATGAAAAAAAAAAAAAAAAAAAAAAAACATAAGGGAAAGGAGGTGACCTGGAAATCCCAGAGGAATACCACCCTGGTATCTTCAACCCTCCCCCGCCAATACTATAGCCTAAGACCCACTACTAACAGTAATTTAACTGGAAATGCATCCACGCACTTGCGTGGAGTGCACATAATGCAACTGACTAAACAAACTGCACAAATGTACTGCACAGTGGTTTGAGTCCTCCTCCCCTCTCCCCCTACAGGGAGGGAGGGAGGGAGGACGATTTCAGTATTGAGCCTGATTAAACAGCTTAGCCTTCGACTTCTGCCTTTTGCCACACATCCGCTGCACCTTGATATCCTAGACACACAAAAATAACGGACAGACAATAAACTGTAAATTGTTAACTAAATGACAAATGGGTCTGTCCCATTCTTCTTTCCTTACCCTTATACCTTCCTTTCACCCCCCTTTAACCCCCTTCCAAAACCTTATCTTCCTTCTGGGGGACCCTAAGGGGTTCAAATCGATTTTTAATCGAACCCTCAATCTAACCTATCCCCCCCCCCCTTATCCTTATCCTTGGCGGCATCAGTTGGTTCGAGCTAACGCATCGCACGAGAGATCCTTTCATCATGTCTGGTCGCGGCAAAGGAGGCAAAGTCAAGGGAAAGTCCAAGTCTCGTAGCAGCAGAGCTGGCCTTCAATTCCCCGTGGGACGTATCCACCGCCTGTTGCGCAAGGGCAACTATGCTGAACGTGTAGGAGCAGGCGCTCCAGTCTACCTGGCTGCAGTCATGGAGTACTTGGCTGCTGAGGTACTCGAGTTGGCCGGTAACGCTGCCCGTGACAACAAGAAGACCAGGATCATCCCCCGTCACTTGCAACTGGCCATTCGCAACGACGAAGAGCTCAACAAGTTGCTGTCTGGCGTGACCATCGCCCAGGGAGGCGTCCTGCCTAACATCCAGGCCGTTCTCTTGCCCAAGAAGACTGAGAAGAAGTAAATCCTTGCTGTTGCAAGGGTCTGCTTTTGCTGCCACAATCAGGCTCCATATTGGAGCCACATCTTTTGACTATAAGAAAGAAAATCGAAATGACATCCTATAGTAGTATACTGTACACTGAACCCCTGCCCGTTTTGGCCCAATTTTTGCGCTTTTGGACTCTTTTTTTTTTTTTTTTTTTTTTTTTTTTTTTTTTTTAACTGATTTCTTCCCCTTTCTCTCTCTCTCTCTCTCTCTCTCTCTCTCTCTCTCTCTCTCTCTCTCTCTCTCTCTCTCTCTCTCTCTCTCTCTCTCTCTCCCTCTCCTGGAAGCCTGAGGTACCGTCTGCTGTAGATGGTAAAACCGTGACTGAAATTTTAGGCCATAAATAACATTGATGTTGGCTCATTTATGAATTTTTTAACAGGCTTGGCTTCTGGTATTTAGAAAAGGTGTGAGAATTTTTATATAAGTGTGTGTGTGTGTGGTTTTCAGCCAATTCGGTTGGTTCTCAGCGTGATGTTTTATGTATATTATTATTATTATTATTATTATTATTATTATTATTATTATTATTATTATTATTATTATCATTTATTTATACATAATAGTGTGTGGCTCTACACCCTTTCACCCTCAACTGGAAAAAGTTGAACTTCATTTAAAAAAAGAAAAAAGTTGGCTTTCATAGTCAAAAAACTGAAGCTCATTCCAATGAAAAATATGGCATTCATTCACTCACTCATTCATTCATTCATTCATTCATTCATTCATTCATTCATTCATGCATGTTGACTGAAAATTGAACTGCGCTTTAACAGAGTTGGCTTTCGTATTAAAAGAAAAAAAAAAATGTATAGTGGCCTTCCTTGCAAATGTCAAAAGTTGAGCCGCAATTGAAAAAAAAAAAAAAAAAAAAGCTACATTTCAAATTTGAAAAACCGACTTTCAATTTCAAACAAATGGAATTCAATTCGGAAAAGAAAATGTGTCAAAATTCTCGAGAATTGCAAATTCTCCATTCCAGAGGATTTCAAAATTCTCAAATCTCGACTGTTTCAAGATTCTCTAGTCTCCAGGGGTGCAAATTCTCGATTCGAATTATAAATTCCCGAATCTCGAGAATTGCAAATTCCCGATTGTCAAGAATTTCCAGTTCTCGATTCTTCGGCATTTCAAATTCTCGAGAATCGAGAATTTTCAATTCACGAGATTCATTCGACAATTTTCAATGCTCAGGGTTCGAGAATTTGAAATTCTCGAGATTCGGGAATTTCGAAATTCCTCCTGAGGGTTTCACAGTCTCGGCAATTTGTCACTTTCGAGATTAGGGGAACTCTGACGCTTCTGGAATCGAGAATTGTAATTCGGCAACTTTGCAATTCTCGAGTTTCGGCAATTTGAAATTCTCAAGAGCCAAGAATTTGATATGGTCGAGAATTTTCAGTTCTCGAGACTCGAGAAGCCGCAACTCTCGACAATCAAGAACTTGCTGCTGCTGCTGCTGCAGTTCTCGGGACTCGAGAATTTGAAATTCTCAAGAACCGAAAATTTGATATTACCGAGGATCGGGAATTTTCAGCTCTCGAGATTCGAGAATCTGCAGTTAATTCTCCAGGATCAAGAACTTGCAATTCCCGAGCGAGATTCGAGAATTTTCAAATTCCCGAGAACCGAGATGTTGCAATTCTCGACAACAGACAATTAGCAATTCTACAGTAGGGGTTCGCTCGAGAATTTGAAATTCTCCACAATCAACAATTTGCAGTTCCCGACATTCGGGAATTTGAAATTCTCGAGAATCAAGAATTTGCAGCTCTCCAGAATTAAGAATGTGCAGTTCTCTGGAATCGAGAATTTGTCATTCTCGACATCCGAGAATCTTGAAATTCTCGTGAATCGGGAGTTTTCAAATTCTGGAGGTTCGGGAATTTGCACTTCTCGACAGTAGAGTATCTGCAGTTCTAGAGGTGCGGGGGGAATTTGAAATTCTCGAGAATCAGGAATTTGCAGTTCTCGACAGTAAAGAACTTGAAGTTCTAGGGGTTGGTCGGGGAATTTGAGATTCTCGAGAACAGAGACTCTACTGTAAGAATTTGCAATTCTCGAGACTCGAGGATTTGAAATGATCGAGAAGAACCAACCAAGAGAATTTGCAGTTCCCGAGAATTAAGAATGTGCAATTCTCCTGGAATCGAGAATTTCTCATTCCCGAGATTCGAGAATATTGAAATTCTCGGGAATGGAGGACTTGCAGCTTTCGGGACTTTGCAAATGCTCAGGGTTTCGAGGGGTTTGCAATTCTCGAGGATGGAGAATTTGCAATTCTAGAGGTTCGAGAATTTGAAGAAGCTGTCGAGATTAGAGAACTTGAAATTCTCGAGAATCAAGAATATGCAATTCTCGGGGATGGGCAATTCTCGAGAATTTTGCACTTCTCGAGAATCAAGAATTTGCAGCAATTCTCTGCAGTCGAGAAATTCCAATTCGAGACATTCGACATTCCCTGGGAATCGGGGCTTGGAAATTCTCAAAAAAAAACCAACTGTCTGTAATCCTCCTCCTCCTCCTCCTCCTCCTCCTCCTCCTCCTCCTCCTCCTCCTCCTCCTCCTCGAGGTTTGAGAGCGCTCGCTGAAATTCTCGAGGTTCGAGACCTTTGGAATCCTCGAGGTTTGAGAACGCTGAAATTCTCCTCGAGGTTCGGGAGCTTTGGAATTCTCGAGATTCGAGAATTTGAAGTTCTCAACAATCGGCAATTTGGTGTGATCGAGAATCAAGAATATGCAATTCTAGGGAATCGAGAACTGCCAATTCTCCGGATCCGAGAGTTTTGGAATTCTCGAGAATCAAGAATTTGCAATTCTGGAGAATCGAGAGCCTGAAAAATTCTCGACATTCGAGGAGAAACTTGACATTCTCTGGGAATCGAGAATTGGAAATACTCAAGAATCGGGGGTTTGCAATCCTCGAGATTTGAGAACGTTGAAATGCTCAAGAATCAAGAATTTACAATTCTCGAGTTTCGAGAGCTTTGCAATTCTCATCGGGATCCGAGAATTTGGAATTCTCAGCAATCGACAATCGGGTGTGATGTTCGAGAATCAGCAATTTGCCATTCTAGGGAATCGAGAACCGGCGATTCTCCAGATTCGAGAGCATCGGACTTCCCCAGAATCAAGAATGTGCAATTCTCGAGATTCGGGAGCTATGGAATTCTCATCGAGATCCGGGAATTTGAAATTCTCAACAATCGGCAATTGGCTGTGATGATCGAGAACCAGCAATTCGCCATTCCAGGGAATCGACAACTGGCAATTCTCCGGGTTCGAGAGCATCGGACTTCCCCAGAATCAAGAGTCCGCAATTCTCGAGATTCGGGAGCTTTGGAATTCTCATCGAGATCCGAGAATTTCAAATTCTCAACGGTTGGGTGTGATGCCCGAGAATCAGCAATTCGCCATTCTAGGGAATCGACAACTGGCAATTCTCCAGGCTCGAGAGCAGCGGACTTCCCCAGAATCAAGGATCTGCAATCCTCGAGATTCGGGAGCTTTGGAATTCTCGTCAAGATCCGAGAATGTGAAATTCTCAACATTCGACAATTGGGTGTGACGGTCGAGAATCACCCGTTCGCCATTCTAGGGAATCGAGAACCGGCAATTCTCCAGCTTCGAGAGCAGCGGACGTCCCGAGAATCAAGAATGTGCAATTCTCGAGATTCGAGAGCTTTGGAATTCTCATCGAGATCCGAGAATTTCAAATTCTCAACAATCGACAATTGGGTGTGACGGTCGGGAACCACCAATTCGCCATTCCAGGGAATCGACAACTGGCAATTCTCCAGGCTCGAGAGCAGCGGACGTCCCCAGAATCAAGAATCCGCGATTCTCGAGATTCGGGAGCTTTGGAATTCTCATCGAGATCCCAGAATTTCAAATTCTCAACAACCGACAACTGGCTCTGATGATCGAGAATCACCAATTCGCCATTCCAGGGAATCGACAACTGGCCATTCTCCAGGCTCGAGAGCAGCAGCGGACGTCCCCAGAATCAAGAATCCGCGATTCTCGAGATTCGGGAGCTTTGGAATTCTCATCGAGATCCCAGAATTTCAAATTCTCAACAGTCGACGGTTGGGTGTGACGATCGAGAATCAGCAATTTGCCACTCTAGGGAATCGAGAACTGGCAATTCTCCAGGCTCGAGACCGTCGGACTTCCCCAGAATCAAGAATCTGCAATTCTCGGGATTCGGGAGCTTTGGAATTCTCATCGAGATCCCAGAATTTCAAATTCTCAACAGTCGACAATTGGGTGTGACGTTCGGGAACCACCAATTCGCCATTCCAGGGAATCGACAACTGGCCATTCTCCAGGCTCGAGAGCAGCGGACGCCCCCAGAATCAAGAATCCGCGACTCTCGAGATTCGGGAGCTTTGGAATTCTCATCGAGATCCCAGAATTTCAAATTCTCAACAGTCGACGATTGGGTGTGATGCTCGAGAATCAGCAATTTGCCATTCTTTGGGAATCGACAACTGGCCATTCTCCAGGCTCGAGAGCAGCAGCGGACGTCCCCAGAATCAAGAATCCGCGATTCTCGGGATTCGGGAGCTTTGGAATTCTCATCGAGATCCCAGAATTTCAAATTCTCAACAACCGACAACTGGCTCTGATGATCGAGAATCAGCAATTTGCCACTCTAGGGAATCGAGAACTGGCCATTCTCCAGGCTCGAGACCATCGGACTTCCCCTGAATCAAGAATCTGCAATTCTCGGGATTCGGGAGCTTTGGAATTCTCATCGAGATCCCAGAATTTCAAATTCTCAACAGTCGACAACTGGCTCTGATGCTCGAGAATCACCAATTCGCCATTCCAGGGAATCGGCAACTGGCCATTCTCCAGGCTCGAGAGCAGCGGACGTCCCCAGAATCAAGAATCCGCGATTCTCGAGATTCGGGAGCTTTGGAATTCTCATCGAGATCCCAGAATTTCAAATTCTCAACAGTCGACGATTGGGTGTGATGATCGAGAATCAGCAATTTGCCACTCTAGGGAATCGAGAACTGGCCATTCTCCAGGCTCGAGAGCAGCGGACGCCCCCAGAATCAAGAATCCGCGACTCTCGAGATTCGGGAGCTTTGGAATTCTCATCGAGATCCCAGAATTTCAAATTCTCAACAACCGACAACTGGCTCTGATGATCGAGAATCGCCAATTCGCCATTCCAGGGAATCGACAACTGGCCATTCTCCAGGCTCGAGAGCAGCGGACGTCCCCAGAATTAAGAATCCGCGATTCTCGAGATTCGGGAGCTTTGGAATTCTCATCGAGATCCCAGAATTTCAAATTCTCAACAGTCGACAACTGGCTCTGATGATCGAGAATCAGCAATTTGCCACTCTAGGGAATCGAGAACTGGCAATTCTCCAGGCTCGAGACCATCGGGACTTCCCCTGAATCAAGAATCTGCAATTCTCGGGATTCGGGAGCTTTGGAATTCTCATCGAGATCCCAGAATTTCAAATTCTCAACAGTCGACGATTGGGTGTGACGATCGAGAATCAGCAATTTGCCACTCTAGGGAATCGAGAACTGGCAATTCTCCAGGCTCGAGACCATCGGACTTCCCCTGAATCAAGAATCTGCAATTCTCGGGATTCGGGAGCTTTGGAATTCTCATCGAGATCCCAGAATTTCAAATTCTCAACAGTCGACAACTGGCTCTGATGCTCGAGAATCACCAATTCGCCATTCCAGGGAATCGGCAACTGGCCATTCTCCAGGCTCGAGAGCAGCGGACGTCCCCAGAATCAAGAATCCGCGATTCTCGAGATTCGGGAGCTTTGGAATTCTCATCGAGATCCCAGAATTTCAAATTCTCAACAGTCGACGATTGGGTGTGATGATCGAGAATCAGCAATTTGCCACTCTAGGGAATCGAGAACTGGCAATTCTCCAGGCTCGAGACCGTCGGACTTCCCCTGAATCAAGAATCTGCAATTCTCGGGATTCGGGAGCTTTGGAATTCTCATCGAGATCCCAGAATTTCAAATTCTCAACAACCGACAACTGGCTCTGATGATCGAGAATCAGCAATTTGCCACTCTAGGGAATCGACAACTGGCCATTCTCCAGGCTCGAGAGCAGCGGACGTCCCCAGAATTAAGAATCCGCGATTCTCGAGATTCGGGAGCTTTGGAATTCTCATCGAGAACCCAGAATTTCAAATTCTCAACAGTCGACAACTGGCTCTGATGATCGAGAATCAGCAATTTGCCACTCTAGGGAATCGAGAACTGGCAATTCTCCAGGCTCGAGACCATCGGGACTTCCCCTGAATCAAGAATCTGCAATTCTCGGGATTCGGGAGCTTTGGAATTCTCATCGAGATCCCAGAATTCCAAATTCTCAACAGTCGACGATTGGGTGTGACGATCGAGAATCAGCAATTTGCCACTCTAGGGAATCGAGAACTGGCAATTCTCCAGGCTCGAGACCATCGGACTTCCCCTGAATCAAGAATCCGCGATTCTCGGGATTCGGGAGCTTTGGAATTCTCATCGAGATCCCAGAATTTCAAATTCTCAACAGTCGACAACTGGCTCTGATGCTCGAGAATCACCAATTCGCCATTCCAGGGAATCGGCAACTGGCCATTCTCCAGGCTCGAGAGCAGCAGCGGACGTCCCCAGAATCAAGAATCCGCGATTCTCGAGATTCGGGAGCTTTGGAATTCTCATCGAGATCCCAGAATTTCAAATTCTCAACAGTCGACGATTGGGTGTGACGATCGAGAATCAGCAATTTGCCACTCTAGGGAATCGAGAACTGGCCATTCTCCAGGCTCGAGACCGTCGGACTTCCCCTGAATCAAGAATCTGCAATTCTCGGGATTCGGGAGCTTTGGAATTCTCATCGAGATCCCAGAATTTCAAATTCTCAACAGTCGACAATTGGGTGTGACGTTCGGGAACCACCAATTCGCCACTCCAGGGAATCGACAACTGGCCATTCTCCAGGCTCGAGAGCAGCGGACGCCCCCAGAATCAAGAATCCGCGACTCTCGAGATTCGGGAGCTTTGGAATTCTCATCGAGATCCCAGAATTTCAAATTCTCAACAACCGACAACTGGCTCTGATGATCGAGAATCACCAATTCGCCATTCCAGGGAATCGACAACTGGCAATTCTCCAGGCTCGAGAGCAGCGGACGTCCCCAGAATTAAGAATCCGCGATTCTCGAGATTCGGGAGCTTTGGAATTCTCATCGAGATCCCAGAATTTCAAATTCTCAACAACCGACAACTGGCTCTGATGATCGAGAATCAGCAATTTGCCACTCTAGGGAATCGAGAACTGGCAATTCTCCAGGCTCGAGACCATCGGACTTCCCCTGAATCAAGAATCTGCAATTCTCGGGATTCGGGAGCTTTGGAATTCTCATCGAGATCCCAGAATTTCAAATTCTCAACAGTCGACAACTGGGTGTGATGCTCGAGAATCACCAATTCGCCACTCCAGGGAATCGACAACTGGCAATTCTCCAGACTCGAGAGCAGCGGACGCCCCCAGAATCAAGAATCCGCGACTCTCGAGATTCGGGAGCTTTGGAATTCTCATCGAAATCCGAGAATTTCAAATTCTCAACAACCGACAACTGGCTCTGATGATCGAGAATCACCAATTCGCCATTCCAGGGAATCGACAACTGGCAATTCTCCAGGCTCGAGAGCAGCGGACGCCCCCAGAATCAAGAATCCGCGACTCTCGAGATTCGGGAGCTTTGGAATTCTCATCGAGATCCCAGAATTTCAAATTCTCAACAACCGACAACTGGCTCTGATGATCGAGAATCACCAATTCGCCATTCCAGGGAATCGACAACTGGCCATTCTCCAGGCTCGAGAGCAGCGGACGTCCCCAGAATTAAGAATCCGCGATTCTCGAGATTCGGGAGCTTTGGAATTCTCGTCGAGATCCCAGAATTTCAAATTCTCAACTGTCGACGATTGGGTGTGACGATCGAGAATCAGCAATTTGCCACTCTAGGGAATCGAGAACTGGCAATTCTCCAGGCTCGAGACCATCGGACTTCCCCTGAATCAAGAATCTGCAATTCTCGGGATTCGGGAGCTTTGGAATTCTCATCGAGATCCCAGAATTTCAAATTCTCAACAGTCGACAACTGGCTCTGACGTTCGGGAATCACCAATTCGCCATTCCAGGGAATCGGCAACTGGCAATTCTCCAGGCTCGAGAGCAGCAGCGGACGTCCCCAGAATCAAGAATCCGCGATTCTCGAGATTCGGGAGCTTTGGAATTCTCATCGAGATCCGAGAATGTGAAATTCTCAACTGTCGACGATTGGGTGTGATGATCGAGAATCAGCAATGTGCCACTCTAGGGAATCGAGAACTGGCCATTCTCCAGGCTCGAGACCGTCGGACTTCCCCAGAATCAAGAATCTGCAATTCTCGGGATTCGGGAGCTTTGGAATTCTCATCGAGATCCCAGAATTTCAAATTCTCAACAGTCGACAATTGGGTGTGACGTTCGGGAACCACCAATTCGCTCGCCATTCCAGGGAATCGACAACTGGCAATTCTCCAGACTCGAGAGCAGCGGACGTCCCCAGAATCAAGAATCCGCGACTCTCGAGATTCGGGAGCTTTGGAATTCTCATCGAGATCCGAGAATTCCAAATTCTCAACAATCGGCAACTGGGTGTGATGATCGAGAATCAGCAATTCGCCATTCTAGGGAATCGAGAACTGGCATTTCTCCAGATTCGAGAGTGTCGGGCTCCACGAGAATCAAGAATTTGCTATTCTGAACGGTCGAGAACCTGAAAATCCCCAGTTTCGAGAAACTTGGTATTCTATGGGAATCGAGAATTGGGAATACTCAGGAATCGAGGATTAATCTGGCAATCCTCGAGATTTGAGAACGTTGAAATTCTCGAGATTCGAGAATGTGAAATTCTCAAACCTTCGACAATCTGATGTGATCGAGGGTCAGGAATTGGCAATTTTTCGGGGATCGAGAAGTGGCAATTCTCGAGATTCGAGAGTCTTGGAGTTCTGGAGAATCAAGAATCTGCAATTCTGGACGGTCGAAAATTTGAAATTCTCGACATTCGAGAAATGCGGCATTCTCTGGGAATCGAGAATTGGGAATGCTCAGGAATCGAGGATTACTTTGGTGCTCATCGAGGTTTGAGAACTTTGAAATTCTCGAGATTCAAGAATTTGAAATTCTCAAACAGTCGACAATCTGATGTGATCGAGAATCAAGAATATGCAATTCTCGGGGGATCGAGCGAGAAGTGGCAATTCTCGAGATTCGAGAGTCTTGGAATTCTCGAGATTCAAGAATTTGCAATTCTGGACGGTCGAGAATTTGAAATTCTCGACGTTCGAGAAATGTGGCAGTCCCTGGGAATGGAGAATTGGAAATACCCAAGAACCGAGGATTTGTCAACCTCGGGATTTGAGAACGTTGAAATTCTCGAGATTCGAGGATTTGACATTCTCAGACAATCGGCAATTCGGTGTGATCGAGAATCAAGAATGAGCTCGAGAATTGGCCATTCGGGAGCCTTGGAATTCTCAAGAATCAAGAATTTGCAGTTCTGGACGGTCGAGAATGACATTCGAGAAACTCGACATTCCCTGGGAATCGAGAATTGGAAATGCTCACGAATCGAGGATTTTTGGTACTCCTCGAGGTTCGAGAACGTTGAAATTCTCGAGATTCGAGGATTTGAAATTCTCAGACAATCGACAATCTGATGTGATCGACAATCAAGAATATGCAATTCTCGGGGATCGAGAAGTGGCAATTCTCGAGATTCGTGAGTCTTGGAATTCTCGAGAATCAAGAATTTGCAATTCTGGACGGTCGAGAATTTGAAATTCTCGACGTTCGAGAAATGTGGCAGTCCCTGGGAGTGGAGAATTGGAAATACCCAAGAACCGAGGGTTTGTCAACCTCGAGTTTTGAGAACGTTGAAATTCTCGAGGTTCGAGAATTTGACATTCTCAGACAATCGGCAATTCGGTGTGATCGAGAATCAAGAATGTGCAATCCTCGGGGCTCGAGAATTGGCCATTCGAGAGCCTTGGAATTCTCGAGAATCAAGAATTTGCAGTTCTGGACGGTCGAGAATGACATTCGAGAAACTTGACATTCCCTGGGAATCGAGAATTGGAAATGCTCAAGAATCGAGGATTTTTTTTATCCTCGAGATTTGTGAGCGTTGAAATTCTCGAGAATCAAGAACTGGCAATTCCCGTGATTCAGGAGCTTTGAAATTCTCGAGATTCGAGAATTTGAAATTCTCAACAACCGACAGTTTGGTGTGATCGAGAAGCAAGAATGTGCAATTCTCGAGATACGGAAATTGACAATTCTCGAGAATCAAGAACTTGAAATTCTCGAGAATCTAGAATGTGCAATTCTCGAGAATCAACAATTTGCAATTCTCGGGGATCGACAATTTGAAATTATCGACATTCGAAAAATTTGACATTCTCTGGGAATTGACACTGGGAAATTCTCAAGAATCAATTCTCGAGAATTTTGACATTCTCGCTACATACACACAGTCAGGTGATGTTGCATTTTTTTTTTTCTTTTAATTAATTTCATTGGTGTTAAATTGATAGTTTTTTTTTTTTTTTTTGAAACCTAGTTTTTTTGGTGTGTGTGTGTGTGGGAGAGAGAGAGAGAGAGAGAGAGAGAGAGAGAGAGAGAGAGAGAGAGAGAGAGAGAGAGAGAGAGAGAAATTGAGGGTCAATCAACACTTTTCATTTGAACTTCAACTTTGTTCATTTGCAAGTCAAGTTTTTTCATTCAAAGGTCAGTTTCTTTAATGTCAAAGTTACTTTTTTTTTTTTTTTTTTTTAATCTAGTTGGTTTTAATCTAGTTGTGTGTGTGTGTGTGTGTGTGTGTGTGTGTGTGTGTGTGTGTGTGTGTGTGTGTGTGTGAAATTGAGGGTCAATCGACACTTTTCATTTGAACTTCAACTTTGTTCAATTGACAGAGAGAGAGAGAGAGAGAGAGAGAGAGAGAGAGAGAGAGAGAGAGAGAGAGAGAGAGAGAGAGATGAAATGTCATTATCAGAATCATACGGGAGTTGGGGTCAGAAATAATGAAGGATAGATAGATAGATAGATAGATAGATAGATAGATAGATAGATAGGTAGGTAGGTAGGTAGGTAGGTAGGTAGGTAGGTAGGTAGGTAGGTAGGTAGAGAATAATAATAATAACTGTCACTCTGGGCAAAGCCACACGGTGATGAAGCGTACATTTTCGTGCATTACGCTCGTGAATTTGATGGAGAGAGAGAGAGAGAGAGAGAGAGAGAGAGAGAGAGAGAGAGAGAGAGAGAGAGAGAGAGGCTCTATGTAAGATTTATGTCAAAATGTATCATCATCAGTACAAGTTCCAAACACTTAACCCTCGCCAACGGCCATACCACGTTGAAAGCACCGCTTCTCGTCCGATCAGCGAAGTTAAGCAACGTTGGGTCTGGTCAGTACTTGGATGGGTGACCGCCTGGGAACACCAGATGCTGTTGGCGTCACGCTTTTATTTCTCTCTTGAATCATAATTCTTTTCGTTTTTATCGATAGCTTTTTGCCGCATAAACTGTTTACATTATATTATATTACTAACTTTCATTGACTTCTTCCCGCATATGCAGTTCTTATTTATTACCGAAAAATACGGTACCAGTTACTAATGGTGATAGCTATCATTACTGCTTTAATAATCATTTTATGTCTGAACAAACACACATGCACACACACACACACACACACAGAGAGAGAGAGAGAGAGATTCATCAATTAGTTTATGGTGTTGCTCATTGCATTGCATTATCAGTCATTGACTCATGAGATTGGAAGGTGTTTGTTTATTGATTCATTTATTGCAAGAACATGATGATGTGCGTCAACGATTTTTGTTCTTATAGAAAGGTATGTGTGGCCCTTAGAAAGGGCCGGATGGTAGGTACAGCGTGTTGTGGTGCCGCCGTACACTAGGAAGGATTTAGGCTCGCTCTCCACGAATGCGGCGGGCAAGCTGGATGTCCTTGGGCATGATGGTGACCCTCTTGGCGTGGATGGCGCACAAGTTGGTGTCTTCAAAGAGACCGACGAGGTAGGCCTCGGATGCCTCCTGCAGCGCCATGACGGCGGAAGACTGGAAACGGAGGTCGGTCTTGAAGTCCTGGGCAATCTCTCGAACGAGACGCTGGAAGGGCAGCTTTCTGATGAGCAGCTCGGTGCTCTTCTGGTAGCGACGGATCTCACGAAGGGCCACGGTACCGGGCCTGTAACGGTGAGGCTTCTTCACACCTCCTGTAGCAGGAGCAGATTTACGAGCAGCCTTGGTAGCCAGCTGCTTTCGGGGGGCCTTGCCTCCGGTGGACTTGCGGGCAGTTTGCTTCGTACGTGCCATCTTGCTAAGGCGATGAGTAACGTATACGTAGCCTGGGCCGCAGCCATTTTGCTATTTATACCCTCTCTGATGACGTCATGGACAAATCCGATTTTACATTGGTTACACCGTCACTGCCTCAAGCCAAAACCCGTGGCGCACATGCTCAACGCACTCTCTTGCAAAATAACGCGCACCAGAGGCAAAACATGCCTAAAACAAGCATCACATACAACGCACAAACGCACAGCCCACTCGCACGTGCAGTGGCACGAAAAACAAACTCTCAAAACTTGTCCAAATGACACTTATGAAAAAGGCGGAAACGCGCATCAACACACGGCCGCTACTGTAGGGCTCTCACAGGCCGTATATAAGGCAGAAAAGCCGACAGCCGCGCATTCAGTTGCAACCAGACACACGCTAGAGCAACAGCATCATGACTGGCCGCGGCAAGGGAGGCAAGGGTCTCGGAAAGGGAGGAGCCAAGAGGCACAGGAAGGTGCTTCGTGACAACATCCAGGGCATCACCAAGCCTGCCATCCGTCGTCTAGCCCGACGTGGTGGTGTCAAGCGTATCTCCGGTCTCATCTACGAAGAAACTCGTGGTGTGCTCAAGGTATTCCTCGAGAACGTCATCAGGGATGCCGTCACCTACACCGAACACGCCAAGAGGAAGACCGTCACTGCCATGGACGTCGTCTATGCCCTGAAACGCCAAGGCCGTACCCTGTACGGTTTCGGTGGTTAGGTTGTCTGGCCCCCGACCATGCCAACACATCTTGAAGAAATCCAAGATGATGTTGCTGCTAGTACCCGGACCTTTTTAGGTCCACAGAACATTCAAATAAGCAAAGGTTCCCCGTGACTGATTTGTTTTTGCAACCAAATAAAAGAGACTAGTCTTCTTCTTCTTCTTCTGTTTCGTGACAAATGATACGTTCACTATATATAATTATAATTCTTATCATTAGGTCAGGTCTTGTACTGGAATCTCCGTCATTTATTCTAGCAATTCTAATTACCCAAAAAAAAAAGAAAAAAAAAGCGTATACTCTTCGCTAGGATGTATTTTCATTATTGTCTTGTTATGTGCTGTGTGTCATGCATAACGAGCATGTATTATCGTTATTACATGTATATACTGTATGTATGATTATAATCACCTTAGTGTGTGATTCTCCCTTGCGTTTTCGGGCACCTGGCTGCGCAAATGTCGTCAACAATGTCATCACGTTATTATTATTGTTATTATTATTATTATTATTATTATTATTATTATTATTATTATTATTATTATACTCTAGACGAAGGCACATGGTGGTGGGGGGTACATTTTCGTGCATTACGCTCGTGAATTTCACGTCGAGAGACTTTTTTTTTTTCTTTCTTTCTTTTTACGTTATGTATGGAATCTGATCAAATGCATCATTGGTACAAGTTCCAAACACTTAATGCTCGCCAACGGCCATACCACGTTGAAAGCACCGCTTCTCGTCCGATCAGCGAAGTTAAGCAACGTTGGGTCTGGTCAGTACTTGGATGGGTGACCGCCTGGGAACACCAGATGCTGTTGGCGTCGAACTCTTTTTTTCCGTTTTTGTCGCCTTGTTATTATGTGTTCGGCTCTCTTTCATTCATTTACTAAATAATCAATTATCATGGTGCACGTGTCCGGCAACGTCAAAACATTATTATTATTATTATTATTATTATTATTATTATTATTATTATTATTATTATTATTATTATTATTATTATACTGCCATAGTATGGGTGGAATATCGTACTCTGCACGAATCATTTTATGAACAGACAGACAGACAGACAGACAGACAGACAGACAGACAGACAGACAGACAGACAGACAGACAGACAGACAGACAGACAGACAGACAGACAGACAGACAGACAGACAGACAGATTTGGTCTTTTCCTGTGATTTATAATTCGCAATGCAGTGTATATTACAGCATGTTCTGCACGGCTCTTTATTTCCTCTGCAATTGCACTGTCTGATTATGAGAATGAAAAAAAAATAAGGTGGTTTTGTCTTGTATATACTGTATAGTCATTAAGAGGTTTCTGCTTATAGGATTGGAAATGTGGTTCCAAATTGGAACCGAGGGTTTTACACAGAGTGCCTGCCAAGCAACTGTTGTTGTTGTAGTTGTTTACTTGGAGGATGTGTATTTGGTGACGGCCTTGGTGCCCTCAGAGACGGCGTGCTTAGCCAGTTCACCTGGAAGCAGGAGGCGGACAGCAGTCTGGATCTCCCGGGAGGTGATGGTAGAGCGCTTGTTGTAATGGGCCAGGCGGGAAGCCTCGGCAGCGATGCGCTCAAAGATGTCGTTCACGAACGAGTTCATGATGGACATGGCCTTGGAAGAGATACCGGTGTCGGGGTGGACCTGCTTCAGCACCTTGTAGATGTAGATGGAATAACTTTCCTTCCTCCTCCTCTTCTTTTTCTTATCACCCTTGGCAATGCTCTTCTGAGCCTTGCCAGCCTTTTTGGCGGCCTTTCCGGAAGTCTTGGGCGGCATACTGACGACGACGTTACCTCAGTAATGATGCCATCACCACTCAGCCCTTACCATTTTATACGTAACCGGCGGGTTTGAAGAAACGGGCAGTCTATTTTTCATTGGCTGATTCAAATGCGGGTTGCATATTGATTGGCTGCCATGTGCAGTGTGCAAGCCAGCCGGAGGGTATAAAATTGCTAGGTTCCCGAGTTGGCGGCATCGGCATCATCGATCGATTCGCGCATCAGCATTGGCAGAGAGCAGACGTTTCCCAAGATCGTTCCAGACAGCTTGAAGAACTCACTTGCTTCTTTTTTAACCAGAAGCAGTGTGAGCTGCAGCCATTGGCCGACTCGCCGGAACCACAAACTGCGCCCTGATTGGCCGATTCTCAGCTCCCAGAAACCGCTTCCTGATTGGCTGACTCCTTGGATCTTCAAGTCACCTTTACGGACGTGTAGCTGAGCTGTAGCAGACCAGATCGTAGCTGAACCTGTTCCAGCTACCAACTACCCTTATTCCCTTACCTTTTACCTAATCCTTACGTCCTTCCCACAACTTCCACTGTTTTCAACATCTATTGACTATTGTGTTTCATCTCCTGGAGGACCTGCTAACTGTGGGATGGTCTGGTACCCCCTGGGATCCAGGGTGAGTAGCTAAGGCACACAGGAGGGGGGAATTAACCCCATCCAGCCCCCCGGAGGTTGAAAGCAAGGGTCAATAGATTCCTTTCTCTAACTGACCACATTCACTACTTGACTTCACGACAGACCTCAGAACAGACCTTTGGTCTGTACAGTAAAAAAAAAAAAAAAATTTTTGTACCCCCTGGGATCCAGGGGTGTAGCAAAGGTGCACAGGTGGGGGATATAACCCTGTGGAGTACATCCCTGTAAAAACAATCAGCCATTTCATTCCATTACTTTGTTCATCATCACACTCCATTGTTACCACGTTTCATCCATCCATGCATTTCCCACATATTTAGCTTTAAAGGGGTCACTGGGGACCGGGAGAGATGCCTTCCATAAGACTTAAAAATGATGGGGAGGGATCATTTGCATCCAAGAAAAGGGAGATATTTGCCCTATCTGGATTAGTAAAAATTGACATTTTCCGAGTAAGTCCGGGAAATAATGGAAACATTTATATAATAGTAAGGAAGGAAGACCTTGATAACCTCCTGAAAGAGGAAGTAATTGCACAATTCAACCAGAAGGGGTTTCAAATCATTACGCCACCGGAAATCAATGCTCTAAGGACAGTAGTCCTGAAATATGTAGACTGTCAGGTAGAAGAGTACAGTGAGGAGGAACAAATAAGAAGCATAGAAGAACGCCAGAGATGGGCGAAAGTCAAAAAAGTATTCCTTATCCCCCCAAGGGCTGACAACCCTAACCCGAAGACTCGGACTGTAAAGGTTAAATTCGAAACTAGAGAGATGGTCCAGACGGCACTGAGGACAGGTCTGACCATATGTAATCAAAGTATCCCTCAGCATAACGTACAGGAGGAAGTGTACATACCAACACCGTACTGTGGGAATTGCTTTTCCTATGAGCATGTCAGAAAACAGTGTAAAAAACCATTGCAAACACAATGCAAGAGATGCAGTGTTGTTGGGCATGTTGCCCAAGATTGCAATAGGCCCTTTCAATGCGTTAACTGTGGGGGAAATCATGATACCTTGGACAAAAAGTGTCCAACCAGAATCGACATGATGAAGAAAAGAGGGGGAGAACTGAGACAGGTAGAGGCAAACAAGGCCAAAGCCAGAAATGTGGACACAAAATTGAGCTACAGTGCCGCCCTATCAGGCCCCTCCCCTAGCACTCGCCCAACCATCCCTGCAGCTCAACAGCAGCAACAAAACAACCACCTGCTCTGGTACGTATACAATGGGCAAATATTTGCAGCAATGCAGGATATGGTAGAACCAGGCTCCTACCAAAAGGCAATAGACGCCTTCTACACAGAAAACAATCTTCCAAAAGTTAAGTTTCCCTCGATGGCGTCTGGGGAACAGATAATAAAGAAATTTGCCTCCTTGACAGAAAATACTCCAACCGCCCAGCCCCAGCCCGCCTCGAGCCAAATGGAACTAGTAGATTCGAGAGAAGAAGCAGCTGCGCCGATGCCTACTCGGATGGAAGACGAAACCATCGTCGCCAAGAGGGCGGCACAAAATGCAACAGAAAGTGAAGAGGAAGAGGAAGAAGAGCGAAAGAAGAAGAAAAAACATAGCCGGGGAAGCAGTCCAGTGACCTCTCCGAATGATTATCGGAAGGAGGAAGTAGAAAAGAGCATCTCGGCAATCAAGGAAAGCCAACTAGAGATCGTGTATCCCTCCAGCTGGAAAATAAATACAAAAACCATCGAAGGGAAAGTAAGAATAATTGATAGGTTCATCAACAATGAATGTATTGGCTACAGCAGGAGCACCATCCCCCAGGCAGAGATAAAACTCCACCTATACGGACTTATAACTGAAAAACGAGTTCCCTTCTCATGCATCCAATTTAATACAGGCAATGGAGAAGAAATAGCCCGTGTTCTCGCCGACGACAGGGACTAACGACTCACGGTTCTGTGTGTCTGAGTTTTGTCACTTTATTACTTTCACTTTAATCAAAATTAATATACCTAACATTAGTATCAGTATTATTATTATTATTATTATTCTTATATCTTGCTTCATAATGTTAAACACAATAAAAATAATCCAGCTTAATGTGATTAAACTGACAAAATGCAGACATAGGGAACTGTACAACGAATTTCGACACCTTGACCCCGACATCATCCTCTTGAATGCAACAGGGATAATGGATGATTGCCCCATCAAGTTCTTTGGATACAGAGTGTATCAGAAGAACAGCGCCGGGGAGGATCATGCAGGTATTGCTGTTGCAATCAAACACCAAATCAAGCACAGACCATTGATGGATTTCACTGACGACATGTTGGGCATAACTTTGGAGACTAACATTGGACCTGTCAATATCGCAACGACGTACATCCCTTGTAGACGAGACTATATTTATTATCAAGACTTCGTTTCACTATCACAGAGACCAGCACCCACCTACCTCATTGGCGACATGAATGCGAGACATCCCACCATCGCTACTGCCGACTCTAATCACCGCGGGACTTTGCTAAGTAGACTAATTCAGAATGACAGACTGAAGTTTTTAGGACCGGACTTCTCAACGATGGTGAGCAACAAAGGACGACCAGACATCATGTTAGGAAACAGGAATGCCTGTTTAAACTTTACGACTACGAGAGGTAACGTGACGACCTCAGACCACCTACCCCTTCATATCACGATCTCGACAGCCCCAATAAAAATTGAACCAAGAACTATCTTGGACTATGACCACGCAAACTGGGACGACTTCAAGTTAAAAATCGACGAGACTTACGTAAATGACAGAGTGAACATTAACGACACAGAAGGGAAGACGAAGGACGAACTTGATGAACGTCTATACTACTGGTTTGTAACAATCCTGATAGCTATCAACGCCACCATACCCAAGAAAGTCATACAATTTAACTCTGGACCTAAACGAAGTGACGCTCTCAATCTTTTACAAAGTCAGTATTCTGACATTAAACGACATGCAGACATCTTTGGGTACACGAGACATATGAGAGACCTTATACTATATATCCAGGACAACCTTTTTGAAGAATTTAGGAGACTACAAACTGATTTCTGGGACAAAACTGTACGTAAAATAGACCTTAAATATGACGACCATACGAATGTCTCAAAGTTCTGGAGAGGCATCAAAAGGCTACTGGGATCGACGAAGAAACTGTGTGACTATTTACAGACCGTCGATGGAGACAAAATAACAGACAGCACAGACAAGGCCCACCTCATGAAGACGGTGTGGGAGAACGTTTTTCAAATAACTCCCGAGGACAACCAACACTTCGACGCCGACAACGAGACACATGTACTTGACTACTTAGAAGCAGAAAGACACCGACTGGCCCTACATGACCTGACTGACTTAACCCGTCTACGAGACGACAATTACTTAACATGTAAATTCAATGTACAGGACATAGTTAACGTCATTAAAAGATTCAAAAACAAAGCTCCAGGTATTTCAGGCATCAACAAACTAATTCTTTCTAAATTACCCGCCATTGCAATATTAGATTTAGCTAATATCACGAATATGACCTTCAGTCTTGGCTATTTCCCAGTTAAATTCAAGAGAGGACGTATGACTTTTCTACATAAGGACCTAAATAATACTCATGACCCCCTTAAATACCGACCGATCACACTCTTGGAAGTACCTGGGAAAATCCTGGAGACCTTGTTAAAAGATAGACTGACAATGTACTTGGAAGACAATGACATTTTTCCTAAATACCAATTTGGTTTCCGACGAGAACGAGGGACTCAGACCGCAATTGCAACGCTACATGAAATGATAGCACTGAATCAAAGCCGACGGGGCGGAGCGAACGTTGTGTGCCGCGATGTCTCGAAGGCTTTCGATAAGGTCTGGCACGACGGACTGAAGTTCAAACTGCTACACCTCGACTTGCCTGACATAATGACAAAAATCCTTTGCAATTTCCTAGACAACAGACATAACGACATCACTTTCGAAGGACAAATATCAGACACTTTTCTCCTGAGAAGCGGTGTCCCTCAAGGATCCGTTCTCTCACCGACACTGTACATATTCTATACACACGACATGCCACAAGGGGGAGTGGGATGCACAAACCTAGTCTTTGCCGACGATGTGACACAAATTATAATGACAAATGACAGAAGCAAAGGACGGTTAGCCTTACTGACAAGCCGGCACATTAGTGAACTTAATGACTATGAAAGACGATGGAAAATTAAGACTAACCAAGACAAATTTACATTACTTTCAATTTCAGCAACAAGACCGGCCGACGTAATAGTTGACAACAGACGAATACCGTTCACCAACAAAGCCAAGGTGCTTGGACTCACCCTGACCCGCTGTGGGATGTTCTCTCACATCCGACAAAGGATCAGGAGTGCTAGAGCTATCAAGGCTAAATTGGCACGGTTTGGACAATTACGACCAAAAACTAAAGCCCACCTCTACAAAGCCTTAATCAGACCTGTGTTAGAATACCCAATAATCCCGACATGCCTACTTAGTAACAGCGACAGACGAAAATTACAGCAATTTCAAAACGGAATCCTGTGTTGGATAGATGGCTGCGATAACCGTAGTCTGGAAGATGGTGGTGCGGAAAGACTACATGCAAGATATCGCATTGAAGCGATAAACTACCGCTACCACCGACTTGCAGACAGGGTTTGGCAGAAGCTCTCTGACCAAGATGAAGAACTAACGACAGACAGCTTAATTTCTTTAGACGATGAAGACTATAGAACGCACCTCTGGTGGCGAAGACTCTCCAGATTCATACAGGATGATTTGCCGGACCCCATCTTTGTAGACACTGACAGCGATAGCGACAGGGACAACTAAGGAACCAAAGTATGCCTCAACCAACACTCAGTAACTAATCAAAAGAGTGGACATGGGTGTGTGCTTGAGCACGGGCGTTTAAAAGCACGGGCTTGAGTGCACATGCATGCCACTCGAAGAGGACTGCCAAATTAAATTAAATTCACTAATTTCTAAATTCAATAGACAACAGACTATACTGCCGCCCTTTGAGAGCGAGAGAGGGTGGGAGGCTGTAGCCTTCCCAGCCCCTCATGTGTTTTTGACATTCAAGTGTCATGTGTGTATGTGTTCTGAATGATAGTAGGTGAATGAAGTGTGTTAGATAGACGTGTGTATGAATGGTAGCCCGCACTAACTGTAGGAGATACTAACACACTAACACTAACCAAAGGGGAAGGCGGTAATTAGAAAGGCAAGAAGTCTAGTACTCTTGCTTAGCTAACCCGCCCCCACAATAAAAAAAAAAAAAAAAAAAAAAAAAAAAAAAAGGGAAAGGCAGTAATTAGAAAGGCAAGGGGTCCTGCACACTTGCTTAGCTAACCTGCCCCCGTAAATGAAAAAAAAAAAAAAAAAAAAAAAACATAAGGGAAAGGAGGTGACCTGGAAATCCCAGAGGAATACCACCCTGGTATCTTCAACCCTCCCCCGCCAATACTATAGCCTAAGACCCACTACTAACAGTAATTTAACTGGAAATGCATCCACGCACTTGCGTGGAGTGCACATAATGCAACTGACTAAACAAACTGCACAAATGTACTGCACAGTGGTTTGAGTCCTCCTCCCCTCTCCCCCTACAGGGAGGGAGGGAGGGAGGACGATTTCAGTATTGAGCCTGATTAAACAGCTTAGCCTTCGACTTCTGCCTTTTGCCACACATCCGCTGCACCTTGATATCCTAGACACACAAAAATAACGGACAGACAATAAACTGTAAATTGTTAACTAAATGACAAATGGGTCTGTCCCATTCTTCTTTCCTTACCCTTATACCTTCCTTTCACCCCCCTTTAACCCCCTTCCAAAACCTTATCTTCCTTCTGGGGGACCCTAAGGGGTTCAAATCGATTTTTAATCGAACCCTCAATCTAACCTATCCCCCCCCCCCTTATCCTTATCCTTGGCGGCATCAGTTGGTTCGAGCTAACGCATCGCACGAGAGATCCTTTCATCATGTCTGGTCGCGGCAAAGGAGGCAAAGTCAAGGGAAAGTCCAAGTCTCGTAGCAGCAGAGCTGGCCTTCAATTCCCCGTGGGACGTATCCACCGCCTGTTGCGCAAGGGCAACTATGCTGAACGTGTAGGAGCAGGCGCTCCAGTCTACCTGGCTGCAGTCATGGAGTACTTGGCTGCTGAGGTACTCGAGTTGGCCGGTAACGCTGCCCGTGACAACAAGAAGACCAGGATCATCCCCCGTCACTTGCAACTGGCCATTCGCAACGACGAAGAGCTCAACAAGTTGCTGTCTGGCGTGACCATCGCCCAGGGAGGCGTCCTGCCTAACATCCAGGCCGTTCTCTTGCCCAAGAAGACTGAGAAGAAGTAAATCCTTGCTGTTGCAAGGGTCTGCTTTTGCTGCCACAATCAGGCTCCATATTGGAGCCACATCTTTTGACTATAAGAAAGAAAATCGAAATGACATCCTATAGTAGTATACTGTACACTGAACCCCTGCCCGTTTTGGCCCAATTTTTGCGCTTTTGGACTCTTTTTTTTTTTTTTTTTTTTTTTTTAACTGATTTCTTCCCCTTTCTCTCTCTCTCTCTCTCTCTCTCTCTCTCTCTCTCCCTCTCCTGGAAGCCTGAGGTACCGTCTGCTGTAGATGGTAAAACCGTGACTGAAATTTTAGGCCATAAATAACATTGATGTTGGCTCATTTATGAATTTTTTAACAGGCTTGGCTTCTGGTATTTAGAAAAGGTGTGAGAATTTTTATATAAGTGTGTGTGTGTGTGGTTTTCAGCCAATTCGGTTGGTTCTCAGCGTGATGTTTTATGTATATTATTATTATTATTATTATTATTATTATTATTATTATTATTATTATTATTATTATTATCATTTATTTATACATAATAGTGTGTGGCTCTACACCCTTTCACCCTCAACTGGAAAAAGTTGAACTTCATTTAAAAAAAGAAAAAAGTTGGCTTTCATAGTCAAAAAACTGAAGCTCATTCCAATGAAAAATATGGCATTCATTCACTCACTCATTCATTCATTCATTCATTCATTCATTCATTCATTCATTCATGCATGTTGACTGAAAATTGAACTGCGCTTTAACAGAGTTGGCTTTCGTATTAAAAGAAAAAAAAAAATGTATAGTGGCCTTCCTTGCAAATGTCAAAAGTTGAGCCGCAATTGAAAAAAAAAAAAAAAAAAAAGCTACATTTCAAATTTGAAAAACCGACTTTCAATTTCAAACAAATGGAATTCAATTCGGAAAAGAAAATGTGTCAAAATTCTCGAGAATTGCAAATTCTCCATTCCAGAGGATTTCAAAATTCTCAAATCTCGACTGTTTCAAGATTCTCTAGTCTCCAGGGGTGCAAATTCTCGATTCGAATTATAAATTCCCGAATCTCGAGAATTGCAAATTCCCGATTGTCAAGAATTTCCAGTTCTCGATTCTTCGGCATTTCAAATTCTCGAGAATCGAGAATTTTCAATTCACGAGATTCATTCGACAATTTTCAATGCTCAGGGTTCGAGAATTTGAAATTCTCGAGATTCGGGAATTTCGAAATTCCTCCTGAGGGTTTCACAGTCTCGGCAATTTGTCACTTTCGAGATTAGGGGAACTCTGACGCTTCTGGAATCGAGAATTGTAATTCGGCAACTTTGCAATTCTCGAGTTTCGGCAATTTGAAATTCTCAAGAGCCAAGAATTTGATATGGTCGAGAATTTTCAGTTCTCGAGACTCGAGAAGCCGCAACTCTCGACAATCAAGAACTTGCTGCTGCTGCTGCTGCAGTTCTCGGGACTCGAGAATTTGAAATTCTCAAGAACCGAAAATTTGATATTACCGAGGATCGGGAATTTTCAGCTCTCGAGATTCGAGAATCTGCAGTTAATTCTCCAGGATCAAGAACTTGCAATTCCCGAGCGAGATTCGAGAATTTTCAAATTCCCGAGAACCGAGATGTTGCAATTCTCGACAACAGACAATTAGCAATTCTACAGTAGGGGTTCGCTCGAGAATTTGAAATTCTCCACAATCAACAATTTGCAGTTCCCGACATTCGGGAATTTGAAATTCTCGAGAATCAAGAATTTGCAGCTCTCCAGAATTAAGAATGTGCAGTTCTCTGGAATCGAGAATTTGTCATTCTCGACATCCGAGAATCTTGAAATTCTCGTGAATCGGGAGTTTTCAAATTCTGGAGGTTCGGGAATTTGCACTTCTCGACAGTAGAGTATCTGCAGTTCTAGAGGTGCGGGGGGAATTTGAAATTCTCGAGAATCAGGAATTTGCAGTTCTCGACAGTAAAGAACTTGAAGTTCTAGGGGTTGGTCGGGGAATTTGAGATTCTCGAGAACAGAGACTCTACTGTAAGAATTTGCAATTCTCGAGACTCGAGGATTTGAAATGATCGAGAAGAACCAACCAAGAGAATTTGCAGTTCCCGAGAATTAAGAATGTGCAATTCTCCTGGAATCGAGAATTTCTCATTCCCGAGATTCGAGAATATTGAAATTCTCGGGAATGGAGGACTTGCAGCTTTCGGGACTTTGCAAATGCTCAGGGTTTCGAGGGGTTTGCAATTCTCGAGGATGGAGAATTTGCAATTCTAGAGGTTCGAGAATTTGAAGAAGCTGTCGAGATTAGAGAACTTGAAATTCTCGAGAATCAAGAATATGCAATTCTCGGGGATGGGCAATTCTCGAGAATTTTGCACTTCTCGAGAATCAAGAATTTGCAGCAATTCTCTGCAGTCGAGAAATTCCAATTCGAGACATTCGACATTCCCTGGGAATCGGGGCTTGGAAATTCTCAAAAAAAAACCAACTGTCTGTAATCCTCCTCCTCCTCCTCCTCCTCCTCCTCCTCCTCCTCCTCCTCCTCCTCCTCCTCCTCGAGGTTTGAGAGCGCTCGCTGAAATTCTCGAGGTTCGAGACCTTTGGAATCCTCGAGGTTTGAGAACGCTGAAATTCTCCTCGAGGTTCGGGAGCTTTGGAATTCTCGAGATTCGAGAATTTGAAGTTCTCAACAATCGGCAATTTGGTGTGATCGAGAATCAAGAATATGCAATTCTAGGGAATCGAGAACTGCCAATTCTCCGGATCCGAGAGTTTTGGAATTCTCGAGAATCAAGAATTTGCAATTCTGGAGAATCGAGAGCCTGAAAAATTCTCGACATTCGAGGAGAAACTTGACATTCTCTGGGAATCGAGAATTGGAAATACTCAAGAATCGGGGGTTTGCAATCCTCGAGATTTGAGAACGTTGAAATGCTCAAGAATCAAGAATTTACAATTCTCGAGTTTCGAGAGCTTTGCAATTCTCATCGGGATCCGAGAATTTGGAATTCTCAGCAATCGACAATCGGGTGTGATGTTCGAGAATCAGCAATTTGCCATTCTAGGGAATCGAGAACCGGCGATTCTCCAGATTCGAGAGCATCGGACTTCCCCAGAATCAAGAATGTGCAATTCTCGAGATTCGGGAGCTATGGAATTCTCATCGAGATCCGGGAATTTGAAATTCTCAACAATCGGCAATTGGCTGTGATGATCGAGAACCAGCAATTCGCCATTCCAGGGAATCGACAACTGGCAATTCTCCGGGTTCGAGAGCATCGGACTTCCCCAGAATCAAGAGTCCGCAATTCTCGAGATTCGGGAGCTTTGGAATTCTCATCGAGATCCGAGAATTTCAAATTCTCAACGGTTGGGTGTGATGCCCGAGAATCAGCAATTCGCCATTCTAGGGAATCGACAACTGGCAATTCTCCAGGCTCGAGAGCAGCGGACTTCCCCAGAATCAAGGATCTGCAATCCTCGAGATTCGGGAGCTTTGGAATTCTCGTCAAGATCCGAGAATGTGAAATTCTCAACATTCGACAATTGGGTGTGACGGTCGAGAATCACCCGTTCGCCATTCTAGGGAATCGAGAACCGGCAATTCTCCAGCTTCGAGAGCAGCGGACGTCCCGAGAATCAAGAATGTGCAATTCTCGAGATTCGAGAGCTTTGGAATTCTCATCGAGATCCGAGAATTTCAAATTCTCAACAATCGACAATTGGGTGTGACGGTCGGGAACCACCAATTCGCCATTCCAGGGAATCGACAACTGGCAATTCTCCAGGCTCGAGAGCAGCGGACGTCCCCAGAATCAAGAATCCGCGATTCTCGAGATTCGGGAGCTTTGGAATTCTCATCGAGATCCCAGAATTTCAAATTCTCAACAACCGACAACTGGCTCTGATGATCGAGAATCACCAATTCGCCATTCCAGGGAATCGACAACTGGCCATTCTCCAGGCTCGAGAGCAGCAGCGGACGTCCCCAGAATCAAGAATCCGCGATTCTCGAGATTCGGGAGCTTTGGAATTCTCATCGAGATCCCAGAATTTCAAATTCTCAACAGTCGACGGTTGGGTGTGACGATCGAGAATCAGCAATTTGCCACTCTAGGGAATCGAGAACTGGCAATTCTCCAGGCTCGAGACCGTCGGACTTCCCCAGAATCAAGAATCTGCAATTCTCGGGATTCGGGAGCTTTGGAATTCTCATCGAGATCCCAGAATTTCAAATTCTCAACAGTCGACAATTGGGTGTGACGTTCGGGAACCACCAATTCGCCATTCCAGGGAATCGACAACTGGCCATTCTCCAGGCTCGAGAGCAGCGGACGCCCCCAGAATCAAGAATCCGCGACTCTCGAGATTCGGGAGCTTTGGAATTCTCATCGAGATCCCAGAATTTCAAATTCTCAACAGTCGACGATTGGGTGTGATGCTCGAGAATCAGCAATTTGCCATTCTTTGGGAATCGACAACTGGCCATTCTCCAGGCTCGAGAGCAGCAGCGGACGTCCCCAGAATCAAGAATCCGCGATTCTCGGGATTCGGGAGCTTTGGAATTCTCATCGAGATCCCAGAATTTCAAATTCTCAACAACCGACAACTGGCTCTGATGATCGAGAATCAGCAATTTGCCACTCTAGGGAATCGAGAACTGGCCATTCTCCAGGCTCGAGACCATCGGACTTCCCCTGAATCAAGAATCTGCAATTCTCGGGATTCGGGAGCTTTGGAATTCTCATCGAGATCCCAGAATTTCAAATTCTCAACAGTCGACAACTGGCTCTGATGCTCGAGAATCACCAATTCGCCATTCCAGGGAATCGGCAACTGGCCATTCTCCAGGCTCGAGAGCAGCGGACGTCCCCAGAATCAAGAATCCGCGATTCTCGAGATTCGGGAGCTTTGGAATTCTCATCGAGATCCCAGAATTTCAAATTCTCAACAGTCGACGATTGGGTGTGATGATCGAGAATCAGCAATTTGCCACTCTAGGGAATCGAGAACTGGCCATTCTCCAGGCTCGAGAGCAGCGGACGCCCCCAGAATCAAGAATCCGCGACTCTCGAGATTCGGGAGCTTTGGAATTCTCATCGAGATCCCAGAATTTCAAATTCTCAACAACCGACAACTGGCTCTGATGATCGAGAATCGCCAATTCGCCATTCCAGGGAATCGACAACTGGCCATTCTCCAGGCTCGAGAGCAGCGGACGTCCCCAGAATTAAGAATCCGCGATTCTCGAGATTCGGGAGCTTTGGAATTCTCATCGAGATCCCAGAATTTCAAATTCTCAACAGTCGACAACTGGCTCTGATGATCGAGAATCAGCAATTTGCCACTCTAGGGAATCGAGAACTGGCAATTCTCCAGGCTCGAGACCATCGGGACTTCCCCTGAATCAAGAATCTGCAATTCTCGGGATTCGGGAGCTTTGGAATTCTCATCGAGATCCCAGAATTTCAAATTCTCAACAGTCGACGATTGGGTGTGACGATCGAGAATCAGCAATTTGCCACTCTAGGGAATCGAGAACTGGCAATTCTCCAGGCTCGAGACCATCGGACTTCCCCTGAATCAAGAATCTGCAATTCTCGGGATTCGGGAGCTTTGGAATTCTCATCGAGATCCCAGAATTTCAAATTCTCAACAGTCGACAACTGGCTCTGATGCTCGAGAATCACCAATTCGCCATTCCAGGGAATCGGCAACTGGCCATTCTCCAGGCTCGAGAGCAGCGGACGTCCCCAGAATCAAGAATCCGCGATTCTCGAGATTCGGGAGCTTTGGAATTCTCATCGAGATCCCAGAATTTCAAATTCTCAACAGTCGACGATTGGGTGTGATGATCGAGAATCAGCAATTTGCCACTCTAGGGAATCGAGAACTGGCAATTCTCCAGGCTCGAGACCGTCGGACTTCCCCTGAATCAAGAATCTGCAATTCTCGGGATTCGGGAGCTTTGGAATTCTCATCGAGATCCCAGAATTTCAAATTCTCAACAACCGACAACTGGCTCTGATGATCGAGAATCAGCAATTTGCCACTCTAGGGAATCGACAACTGGCCATTCTCCAGGCTCGAGAGCAGCGGACGTCCCCAGAATTAAGAATCCGCGATTCTCGAGATTCGGGAGCTTTGGAATTCTCATCGAGAACCCAGAATTTCAAATTCTCAACAGTCGACAACTGGCTCTGATGATCGAGAATCAGCAATTTGCCACTCTAGGGAATCGAGAACTGGCAATTCTCCAGGCTCGAGACCATCGGGACTTCCCCTGAATCAAGAATCTGCAATTCTCGGGATTCGGGAGCTTTGGAATTCTCATCGAGATCCCAGAATTCCAAATTCTCAACAGTCGACGATTGGGTGTGACGATCGAGAATCAGCAATTTGCCACTCTAGGGAATCGAGAACTGGCAATTCTCCAGGCTCGAGACCATCGGACTTCCCCTGAATCAAGAATCCGCGATTCTCGGGATTCGGGAGCTTTGGAATTCTCATCGAGATCCCAGAATTTCAAATTCTCAACAGTCGACAACTGGCTCTGATGCTCGAGAATCACCAATTCGCCATTCCAGGGAATCGGCAACTGGCCATTCTCCAGGCTCGAGAGCAGCAGCGGACGTCCCCAGAATCAAGAATCCGCGATTCTCGAGATTCGGGAGCTTTGGAATTCTCATCGAGATCCCAGAATTTCAAATTCTCAACAGTCGACGATTGGGTGTGACGATCGAGAATCAGCAATTTGCCACTCTAGGGAATCGAGAACTGGCCATTCTCCAGGCTCGAGACCGTCGGACTTCCCCTGAATCAAGAATCTGCAATTCTCGGGATTCGGGAGCTTTGGAATTCTCATCGAGATCCCAGAATTTCAAATTCTCAACAGTCGACAATTGGGTGTGACGTTCGGGAACCACCAATTCGCCACTCCAGGGAATCGACAACTGGCCATTCTCCAGGCTCGAGAGCAGCGGACGCCCCCAGAATCAAGAATCCGCGACTCTCGAGATTCGGGAGCTTTGGAATTCTCATCGAGATCCCAGAATTTCAAATTCTCAACAACCGACAACTGGCTCTGATGATCGAGAATCACCAATTCGCCATTCCAGGGAATCGACAACTGGCAATTCTCCAGGCTCGAGAGCAGCGGACGTCCCCAGAATTAAGAATCCGCGATTCTCGAGATTCGGGAGCTTTGGAATTCTCATCGAGATCCCAGAATTTCAAATTCTCAACAACCGACAACTGGCTCTGATGATCGAGAATCAGCAATTTGCCACTCTAGGGAATCGAGAACTGGCAATTCTCCAGGCTCGAGACCATCGGACTTCCCCTGAATCAAGAATCTGCAATTCTCGGGATTCGGGAGCTTTGGAATTCTCATCGAGATCCCAGAATTTCAAATTCTCAACAGTCGACAACTGGGTGTGATGCTCGAGAATCACCAATTCGCCACTCCAGGGAATCGACAACTGGCAATTCTCCAGACTCGAGAGCAGCGGACGCCCCCAGAATCAAGAATCCGCGACTCTCGAGATTCGGGAGCTTTGGAATTCTCATCGAAATCCGAGAATTTCAAATTCTCAACAACCGACAACTGGCTCTGATGATCGAGAATCACCAATTCGCCATTCCAGGGAATCGACAACTGGCAATTCTCCAGGCTCGAGAGCAGCGGACGCCCCCAGAATCAAGAATCCGCGACTCTCGAGATTCGGGAGCTTTGGAATTCTCATCGAGATCCCAGAATTTCAAATTCTCAACAACCGACAACTGGCTCTGATGATCGAGAATCACCAATTCGCCATTCCAGGGAATCGACAACTGGCCATTCTCCAGGCTCGAGAGCAGCGGACGTCCCCAGAATTAAGAATCCGCGATTCTCGAGATTCGGGAGCTTTGGAATTCTCGTCGAGATCCCAGAATTTCAAATTCTCAACTGTC
>JANJGK010005420.1:0-46876 GCA_039081455.1 Macrobrachium rosenbergii | reverse complement strand
CCTTAAAAGGATAGGGATTTGAATGGACTGACAAACACACTGTGTGGATGCCTTCATTTTTATCATTTTTGAGTAAGTATGGATTTGCATGTAATTGTACCTTTTGTAATTAGAAAATTTAAGTGTGAATTAACTGTGGTATTAAATGAGGGTGCAGACAAAGCTATGGCCGTTATGAGTAGACCAATATAGCTGTAGTTGTTGGTGATTCCCTTCTGGTGTAGGAATTTAGGTGTGTCCTTTCTTTTAAGATATCCCTGGCACCCCCAGAGGACACAGAATCCTTCTCAAGATCCCAAAACGCATGGCTCCCGTAGGGGGTTAGTGCCGTCAGTGCATCTCACGCAGTGCACTGTGGTCCTTACTTAAGGTTCTTACCAGCATCCCTTCAACCTCCCGCTACAACACCTTTCATTCCTTTTACTGTTCCTCTGTTCATATTCTCTTTGTCTTACTTTCCAGCCTCTCTTAACAATTGATCCACCTTTCAAACATTTTTACAGTCTCCGTTTCAGTGCCGAATGACCTCATAGGTCCCGGTGCTTGCCCTGTGGCCTACATTCTATATTCTATTCTATTCTATTCAGACACGTGGTGTCGTCATTTCTTTCTCCGGTACAATGCCAGACTCATATGGCAATTTGAACCTTTTCTCAGCTGCCTCAGAACCTTTTCTAATACTTCCGGTGTGTGTTTTTGCATTGTTATTTCTCTCTATATCTGTCTGTTTCTCCCAAGGTCATGTCAGCATGCAAATTTTTAAGCATTACTCTTGTAGAGTTATATATCTGTTGATCTCTTTGTAGACAGAGGCTTGACAGTGCATACCTTGTATTTTATATTCATAGTTAATTTTGAAAAAGAAAATTGCACTGTTAAGATGACAGACATTTGTTGCATTGTATACTAAAGTAGATTCTTTGCTTTCCAGATGGATTTGACAAAAAGGAACCAACGTCAGCATGAACAGGAAGCAACCGCTCATTGTAACTTTTTAAGATCAAAGGAACACAAGAATCATTTTTTTTAAAGGGTTGTCATTTTGACCAGGAGTGGTGTCAGATTTTATGCTTTCATGAAAACTATATTTTGAGAATGTCAGTTCTGTAGAGACTGAGAGAGATGTTATTTTTTAACTATTATGTTTTTGCCTCATATTGATAAGTGTGTTATTGTTTCATGTAATAATAAGGCGTGTTTCATTTCATTTTATATATAGGAGTTAGGTAGTGTGTACAGTTTTGCCATAATTTTATTTAATGGATAAATATTAGTAATTTATGTTACGCAATATTGCCAAGTAAGCTGATGCTGTGTAATTATCTGCGTGTGCAACATTGACCCCATGTATAGCTTTGCATACTGTGCATAATGTTTTTTCACCTGATATTGTTAACATGAATTTTTGACTTGAGCAGATGGTAGAAATAATGGTAAGAATTCCTGCTTTGTCTTTCGGAATGGTAAAGGTGAGAAATAAGGACTATAAATTTGATATTGGGAGACACTTCATGTTTGTCACAGTAAAGTTGTTAGCGACCATTGAGACATTGCTGGGCTAGAGTGAGCCCTCGTCTCGCCTGTCAACTCCACACTCTTACAAACTCTCCTACGAGAGGTCCTTTTATTAATGCCCTTAAAGGATTGTATATCTAAATGTTCACTGTCTCGGCAGAAGTGAGGTTAGACGCTCAATTTAGATTCGAGTACCTCCCAAAATTAGGTTCCTTTTTTTTTTAGTTTACTTGGCCTTTGGCCTCAGTCTTATATGTAGCAGATACATAGGATAATGGACACTGTATTATCAATTTATAAGCCTGATAATATGTCAGTTGTTGAAATTATTAATTAATGTAAACAATGTAACTTAAAGAAAATTCTTTCTTTAGCAGGCAACTCTGAGATACAAATAATACAAGAAATTATAAAAGTACCGGAAAAATTAGAAAAAAAAAAAACAGAAAAATACCGGTTTTTTCCCACCCAACAAAAAAAAATGGTTTTTTTTTTACATCACAAGAGTAGGTTAGGAACTGTATGGCATTGCTGTGAACTCTCTTAAATTTAATGTTACTGTAAATGTAAATTACAGGTTAGTCTGGGTGAGGAACTGTATGGCATTGCTGTGAACTGTAAGTATCTAGGAAATGAAGTGCAGGCTATGATACTGGGTCTTTGTTACTTAACAGACTTTGTCACTTATCGGGGAGCCAGACCCCCTAAGTATATGTGAAACTGAGGTGCTAATTAGGGTTCATTTTGTATTTTGCGTGGTTTTGCAATCTTTGCTAATCGTGAGAGGTTTGTAGAGTAAGTTCTGACCCTTGTCTTACATGTTATTCAGTTAATAGCTTTCAATATCCACCATTACACTGTAAAGGTCACCTTTTGTCCTCCAGTTCTGTTTATTACTGTATATCATTTTTGCCAGTGTGGTCTGAAAATATGCTATATTCTTTATTACAATCTTTAGCCTTCCGCATAATTGTGCTTGTTTTTGGGTCATGTATGTACCATCATCAGGCTTTGCACAGTGTGTGTTCAAGGATTACAAATCCTGTGGTTTATTGAGGAGGGCCATCTGTAGACCAATTAGGGACCTTCCAGTGGAGACAGCACTCATCAGTAAATTTTCTCTTTCCCGTAGCCAAAGTAACCATTTGGTTTGTCTGCTCTTGACTAAATTTGTCAGGGCACAAGTGAAAATGAAGAGGTCTGTTTTCGTTAAACAATAACCAGATAGGTATACAAAGTAAATTGCCATTTTAAAGGTTTTGTGAAGTTGCAATATGTAAATGTCATGTGTAATGGTAAAATTGGTGTATATGATTTCCTTAGATTCCTGAAATAATGTACACGTAGCCATCGCTATGTGCTTGAATTACTGAATTTGAACATCGTATGGTTAGTCCAAAAAATGTTTGTTATAATGCTAAAAAAAAAATAAGTGAAAAATTTTAAAGAAGTTTTAGGTATATTTCTTTAGTTTACTTTTCAAATATACACTGGTTATTTTCAAGGTTACTGGTTCTCCAGTCTTGAAATATCAGTAGATTGGACAGGATTTAGAAGAAATAACCTGAATATTTTAACCCTTAGTGGACAGCTTGACCCTCAGTGTGAAGTAAAACAGGTTTGGGGAGGTGGACGGATTGAGCTTTAGTGTGAAGCAGAATTATGCACCACTGTTATGGTAATAATGATTCGAAACAAAGTCGCCGGTACGTCTATAAGCTATAAATTCACCAATGGCAACTTTTATACAGACAGAGCCAGGCCAGTATCAGTAATGCTGGTAACTTCAAGGGGAAAAGTACTGCATCTCTCTCTCACGAGTCCTTTTGTAAATTTGCTTGTAAATATATGAACAGGTTGCTGTTGTATTTTGTTTTTGTCTTTTATGACAGTATGTTGGTTGTAAATGTAATTTTACAGAGAAAATTGCAAGGAAATATTAGAAAAAGCATGTTAAAGTAAAAAAAAAGTTACTGGATCTTCCTTCTCGTAAATCTACATGAATATTTTACAACAAATATGCAAAAAATTTGTTACTGCTTTTATTTCTTATGTTTTGATAGTGTGTGAGCCATAATAATAATTTTACAAAATACAATGAATTTATTAATAGAAAAAACATATAAGTTGGTAAAATTTACAATTGTCTTGTAAATGAGGCCCCACAAGGGGTTGTTAAATAGTCGTTTTCAGGGAAAATTTTTTAGAATTTTTTTATTACGTGTCATTCTCTTTCCATTGATGTGATTTTTTTTTTTTTTTTTTTTTTTTTTTTTTTGCTGACCTCAAAGTTTCCCCGGTCTGGAGTGCTGCACATTGATAAGTTATGCCGTCCCTTAAGGGTTAATTATATTTCAAAAAGACATTTTTGCAGTTGCTGTAAATTAGATTTAAAAAGTACAGTTCTGTATTTACTGCGTTTTGATTATATTTCAAAAATATATTTTTTTATTTGCTGTAAAATAGATGTAAAAAGGGCAGTTCTGAATGCATTTATTTACATTAAAAAAATACATTTTTGTACCGACCATAAATTAGATTTAAAAAGTACAGTTCTGTATTTACTGCAATGTAATTATATTTCAAAAATACATTTTTGTACGACTATAAATTAGATTTTAAAAATACAGTTTTGTATTTACTGAACTGTAAATTACATATCAAAAATCCATTTATTTATTTATTGTAATGTAGATTACATTATCATGGTTACCAGTGCTCCCAAGTAATGAAATCTCACATAAATTAAAGATAGCCTGTAAAACTATTTTTGTATTTATTGTAATTGAGAAAATGTGTTGAATGTTGGCTTAATGAAATCTGGTACAGCTTTGAAGGAAGTGTTAGACATGGCAGGGAAAGTCCCTTAGCAAAACACATAATTTTAGTTGAACAACAAAACGAGGCTTAGATGTAAATGGTTTGGTTTTTAGGAAACAACTCATTTTCCAATCTGATAGTCGAAAGATATCTAGAAAATAATCAAGTGCTGGATATAATATAGTCTTTGTTACATAATGGACTTTGTTACCCATCAGAAAGTGTCTTTTTCTTGTCAGCCAGAATTCCCATGTGTGGGCCTCACACATTTTTGCATCAATCACTCCATACCTCATTGTTCCTCATTGTCACGTGACCAAACAATATTTTGGAGATTTTCAATCATCATCATCTGCTCTCCAAAACCTGTCTACATATCTCTCTATTTAGTCATTTAAATCTTTCCTTTCTTTTGTGTGAATTTTCCTGACACCTGTTATTTGCCGTATTTATTTTTTTTAAGAAAAGGCTTTAAGTATTTCAGAAAAAGAAGAATAATAATATTTGAATGCTTAAATGCACAAAAGCAGTCAAGTTTTTTATGGGTCTGTCTTCTGGAATATTTTTCAACCAATTTCATTATAAATTTTCCTTCTAGCATTTAGTAATTGTTGTCAGGATTGCATTTTCTGATTTCATCTTCTTCACACTTGAAATTCAACCAACAGACACTTCCAAAAGTTTTGTCGCTTCAGCTGTTCCAGCAATGGTCTTCGAAACATCATTTACAGGACTTGTTACTTATCAAAATGAAATATTTCCTTGTCCTGCAGTTACCATCTTGGCTTTCCATACTGTCCTATCACATTGGCAGCTTGAGGGCAACTGTTCTTTAGGATTAAGCCAGTCAAGCGACCTCGGAACATTCTAAATCCCCTGTGCTGACCAGTGCAGGTCAAAAACTGCGCCACATTTTTGTTTTTAATTAAAATTTTGGGTTTCCAGTGAAAATATATAAAGTCAAATGTATTTTTATCGTCAGTAACTCATGGCTATGCTTTAGAAAACTTTCACCACTTGAGTAAGTAGGTTTTTCTGAGCCCATACTTATAACAATTGAGATGTTGACAGACTCTAAATATAATTTTTCCTGCCTCCACATCTTAATATTAGCTCTTGTGCTTAAAAATCACAGTAGATGCACGTGACTTCAGTGTATAAGCGAATCCCACAGGAAAATGACAGGCAGAAGTTCAGTACCGAGCGCTTTCACGTTTCTTTGATGGACAATATGACAGTTTACGAGACCATGCATACAGCATCCACCTGGTCACTTGCCAGCCCACACCTTTTCCTTTGGTTCCTGCCTGCCATTGTATTCTTAGTTTTACTTGCTTTGACTTCCAGCTCTGATCTCTTCCAGTCTCCCATCTTTCAGATGTTTTTCTGAGGCCTTCCTTGAACCTAACATGGACACCAGGTCTGCATACAGAAGCTACGAAGAGCCTCTCTCTTTTTGTCGTTTCTTAGAAACTTCCTCTAATGTTATGACAGACGCAAATGTTTTTGTCAGATTCCGGAGATGTATCTAGTGCTGTCTTTGGCCCAGATATTGTATTAGTGGTTGTGTCTTGATCAGTGAGTCTTCTGGTACTCTTTGCCCTTTGAACACCTTTATGTATTTATATCCTTCTTTTCATGGCGTTTGCTCTTAGTAAATATTTTCAGTGGTTGATTTTCCTGGAGCAAAGCCAAACTGGCAGTTGCTCATTTCAGACATTTTTTTCCTACTGTCTTCCTTCTTGTCCTGGCTTCCTTTTAAATCATGCTCCCTGAGTCTTGTCTGTGACTGCTACTCCTCTCTTAAATTGCGTCATCGAAGTGCCTTGCACAGTTGCTTTAGGTTTTCTGATGTTTGTGTTTGTTTTCTTGCCTTGTGCTTGTTACAACCACATCCTCTCCACTGCACAAATGGGGATTTTGTCCCCTGGAAACTTGCCAGAGAGTTGCTGGCCTTACAGATATGTTCCAAATGAATACTCATTCATTTTAAGTTATAATTTATTTGATCAACCTTGCAGTTAGTGTCTTTGTTTGTTCTGTCAAAGTGTGATGTAAGGAAGCACAACCGTTAATGTCTTCAGGTGCCTCATTTTGTTGTCCATTTAGTCATACCAGCATCCTCCAGTTCTTGTTGATTCTCCTCACTTATAAGCATCAAAGCACAGCCGCCTCCATCTTATAATTGTTATTTTTCTATCGGTATTTACTGCTTTCGTAACTGCGTCACCCCTTACGTGTTTTCAACCTCCTCATTCCCTAATAGGCCTCTCCTTTTACTGCACCTCCCTTCAAATTCTCTCTCTTCCATCTTACTTTCCTCAACCCCCTCATACCAAATGTTTCATTGTGCAACTGCAAAAACTTTTTCCTCCTGGTACACATTTCAAACCTTTTTTTTATTCCTCTCAATTTCCCTTTCAGCTCAGTGCTTGGCTTTTGGCCTCAATTTCATATTCTGATATATTCCTACAGGTAACCTCCTCATTTCTCCCATACCAAATCTTTGCCAGTGTTTGAAGAAAGCTGTTGGACTTGGTCTTTTCTTTAATTGCCTTCTGTAACTGTGTAAGCAAAGAAAGACTTATTTACAAAATAAATCAATAAAGGATATTCTAGCAGAAGGTAATAACTTTTCAATTAATAATATCATTCTCTTCTTAAACAAAATTAAATTGATAAGTAAAATATATTTTTACGTACTCTTTCCCCCCTTCTTTTCCCAGCCCGAGAAGAACCCTAAAAGAGTTCAGAGGTCTGGTTAAACAAATCATTTATAACTAACTATACTTCTCGTCAAAGATCTTCCATCCCCATTGGAGACTTGACTCATTGACTGACTGATGTTGTGCATCTTGAAACTCTTCCAGTACCTTTGTTAGCACAGGAAAAATTCTGTTTCATTGTGGTATTCACAGCCAAAAAAGGGTCACGTGATAGATGTATTGTAGATATACCACCACCACAAGTCCAGAATATAGCCAAGGCTCCCTGTGGCTAGTCATATCTTCATTCAAGACCTGGTTTCATCCTCTCCAAGCAGTCAGTCTCCCTGTAATTCCTGTTCAGAATTGGCTTTGCTTTAGACTTTTTGAGATAGTTCCACTGAGGAGCAGTGTCCTCCTTTATGTCTTTGCCGTTCTACCATTGTTTCAACTTGAGGCAAGACCTCTCTCCTTACGTTATAGGCTTTTCATGCATTGTCCTTTTTTACAACGTTGAATAATTTTGACCCCTATCCTGCTGTAATACGTGTTCTTATTTTGCTTTGACAGAATCATCATCATTGTCAGTTTATCCAATTATTTTTTACAGAATTTCAGGCTAGAAAAACCCTTAATTCTGTTACTGAAGACAAACTCTTTTTGCCGTCACTTTGAGAGCTAAGTAATTTAACCCAGTGGTGTGAGGTTTTGGAACTAAGATATAATACCTAAGGGGCACTGTAGGCATTACTTAGATTTTTTTGCAGCTTCCCTCCTCGTCTTAGGTCCCAGCACTTGGCCTTTAACCTAAATCTTAACATGTTCCCTTCCCAAAATGTCTAACACTTCCTGATTGGTTATGTTTGAATCTAAAAGAACTTTGATCAGTGGGGGAACAAAGAAGAAGAAAGTAAACGCCAAGTTGCAAAGAGTTAAGTGTTTGTTCACACTTTGAATGTGCACGTATTTGCTTCTTCGAGGTGTTTCCTTCGTTTGTAGATAAATATGAAAAGAAGAGAGTTTTGCTGTGGAAATGTGATGAATTATTTTGTGTTAAGTGTAATTTGAATTTTTTTGTGTTTTATATCTCATTTTTTTTTTTAATAAAATTATGGCTTGTTTTGTTAACACCGCTCTCTCTCTCTCTCTCTCTCTCTCTCTCTCTCTCTCTCTCTCTCTCTCTCTCTCTCTCTCTCTCTCTCAACTTTACTTTGTTTTCTAGATGAAGAGACCTTTTTCTTAATTCAGAATTTGAGGTAAGTGGTAATTGGCAGCAATTAAACCCAAGAAATGTCTTTGTTTTATGTGGTTTTTATGTGGTCATGTTATGTTCATTTTGAATAATTGCCAGCTTTTTGGGGGATGTTGAGTGCAAAGTATACACTGCTGACGACTTTCCTAATCAGTGCTGCACATTTCCATTCATTTTTGCCATCCTTCATTTTGTTTTGGCAATATTTTATAATTTGATGTTGCTTCTCATACAGTAATCGTTGGTTTTCCCTGATATTGACCGAGTTGTCTGAGTGACTATTCTTCGATCAGACATATTCTTAGTAACGTTCACTTAGCGATGCCCAGATCTAGCAATGTGCCTGAATGCCCAAAGGGTGTCATTTTGACTCCTATGTTTTTTATAGTTATTTCCCGAAATATTTTACATTTTATTATTGCTCACGTTCTTGACATTTTTGTATACAAGCAATGTAATATTCTTGTATATAATGCTCTTTTGTTATGGTTAAGGACGCTTAAATTTAGTGATGCATTTGAATTCCTAGTCAAGAGTCATTTTGACCCCTATATATTTTTTAATATATACTGAAACATCTTAATTGCATTATAATTTTTGACATTCGTTGTTATCATGTATACAAACAGTGTAATTTTATTGCACAATAATTCTCATGTCATTGGTCCCAGGTAAAAATCATAAACTTTTATTTTTGTTATGATTTTGGGAATGTACTTCGTATTCCAATTTTTGCAAACACGAATAAACTAAAGAAAACTTCGAAATAAAAACAAATTTGAGTCCGTGTCACAATATCACATCTTTTATACATGCGCGCAACTTCTGCAGTGCAATTACTTGGCTGAGTTGACAGACGTAAAATAGTTATCTGTTGTGACATTTCTCCCTTTGTTCAAATAGGGCTCCATTAGTTGCATCATCAGGAATAACAGTTAGAAGGAAGAAATCTATAGGCCTATAGTGAAACAACCGTTATATTAGAGTCTTGAATACGTAATGTGTAAAAATGATTAGAAAATGACTTACATTTTTTACTTGAGTCCTGCTGAAAGGGGCCAAAATGACTCCCTTGGACATCCATTAAAAAAAAAGTAAAAATTAATGTCTAAAGTAATCTAACCTACTCTTCTACAGTTGCATGATGCGATATACTCAAGTCATCAAAAGTCATAGAAGTCGGGGGCACTTTGAATGGTGGCAAGGGGTCAAAATAAGTCCATCGGGCATTCTGGTGTTAAGAGACCTCCATCTTGGAGGAGTTTCTAGTTCCTGCTGCCAAGTTGTATCCTTTCTAGTTACGCAACTCCACTTTTCTCCAGGTTTTGGGTTTTGCGTTATGAAATCTAACATCTTTTTCACCCTCCTGACATAGTCTAAGTTTACCCAGCAATTTCATGAGGTTGGTACGAGATATCAGTCGTTGTTTTAATGGGTTTTTTCGCTTTTTAATCTCCTCCAGTTCTCAAAAACAGTCTCTGGCTTTGTATCTCAGTGAAGATTATCAGTTGTTATAAGTTGACAGTTTTACGGCTGTAACTTCGTTAAACACTCGATATCACTCCATTTGGCACCTTCTATTTTTTCCCATCCCTCTGCCTAAAATAAGTCCACTTTGCCTCCTACATCTTGGTTCTTGCACAATTTCTAAGTAAACTTTCTAATCTCGTTTGATAAGTATGTTACAGGGGAAGTAATTTGAATGACTGTATTTTGGGAGGCTGATTACTAAATACAGATCCTGTATATTGCTGTCAGTTACCGTTTTGTGTAAGGTCTCTCTCTCTCTCTCTCTCTCTCTCTCTCTCTCTCTCTCTCTCTCTCTCTCTCAAATCCATGTTATTGCTGATAACAAACTCATTATTGTACAAATGCCATTTTTGCCTGTCTTTGGCAGATCACATATATTGTCCTGATTTCCAAATTGCAGTGGTTATGAATTATTTCATGTGTGTGTGTTTGCTTTTTGTAACCGTCACTATGACACAGGTGGCTACACCTGTAACTTCCTCATGGTAGCTTGTCAGTTAAGCCTAAAAGTTTCAGGCTTCATTTCAGCTATCCTAGTTTTGACAGATTTTTAGCAGAATACTTGGGCTGTAGAAGCCAAGTTCTAAGGACAAGACACTTGTTGGTTACTTGGATGTAATAAATATCCACTTCCTGGTTCTCTCAGCATTGAAAGCATTGCATTTAATGTATCCAAGCCCATATATAAAGTATATCCTGTTGCATTCGACTGCAAACATTGCATCTGGCAATGCTTGACACTTGAATGTTGCAAAGGAACTACTTGGTGATTTGTAATGCTATGTAACATAATTTCCTACATCAGGTCATTTGTTTGACCACGGATCGAGTAGTGTTCTCCAGTTTGGATGACGAGAGCCGCAAGAACCCTTTTCTTGGGATTAAGTGGCTTGAATTGGGAGTTTGCGGTTGTCCAGCCGTGGTAATAGTATTTCAGTGTATTAAGAGGTTCCCTGCTCGGCTGGTTTAGATAAGCTTCAGAAATAAACTTTCATTTGGATAATGCTCCTTGCTTGCAGCTTTTGATCTACTTTTCATTCCGTATTTACCTTTACCTTCACTTGCTTCTTCCTAATGAAGATATTCTTTGGAAGCTTGAATTCCAATCAATGGCCCCTTTGGTGGGCTTGTTCCATATGAATAGGTTTCATCTTCTGAATAACAGTATTTATGTATGGTTTATTTACTACTTTCCATCATGGGTTTTGAATTGTTTAGAACACGTAATTGTATTCTGTTGGAACGTACTACTCGAGTTGGTACCTTTTTGCCTTCTTGCATAAGCACTGTCAATAGTTTATTAGCAATGATAGCAATCAAATTCTCATTTCCAGTGTTTAACTGGGGATGTGCAGGTCTGTGCTTAATGAAGGAATCTGCTTTGTACAGCATCTACTTTATAGTAGGACCAACGCTCTTGACTTTTCCATAGGGCCTGAGACTCCTTGGCCTAGGATGCCCAGGGCCCAGGACTCTGTCTCTCCTAACTCCTTACATTATCAGTATTGCTTTATCTTCTTGATTCTTGTCCTGGAGAGTGACAGGATATTCAATCACCCCCATTTTCATTTCAGATTTGCAACTTCAGGTGGTCACCAGTATTGTCAAATGGTGGTTCTTCTTATAACCAGTATTGATAAAGGGTGATTGGTCTTCCCATAACCAGTATGATTGTTGTTCTTATGACCAGTATTGTTAGAGCATGATGGGTCTTCCTGTTTATGCCTTCAGGAGGCCAAAGGAGATTGGATTTTTAAATGGATTGGTCTGTTTATAGAGGTTGTATTAATCTCAAGCGATTGAGGTTTGGAAGTCTGTCGTACCTGTGGTCAATGGATACGTTTCAGGCGTCCACCTTTTTGTTAGTCATGAATTCTTTGAGGTTGTTTGATCCCTGTGACACAACTAGATTACTTTTCTAGAACTTTGAGACTTCTAGAAGTTCTAGATGACTTCGAGAAGTTCCACGTGAATTTTTTCTAGAGCTTGACACTTCCAGAAGTTCTAGATAATTTTTCTAGCACTTTGAGACTTCTAGAAGTTTTGGATAACTTCTAAAACTTTTCTAGAACTTACTTTGAGACTTCTAGAAGTTCCGGATGAATTTTTCTAGAGCCTGATACTTCTAGAAGTTGTAGATAACTTTTCTAGAACTTCGAGACTTTAGAAGTTCCAGGTGAATTTACTCAAGAGCTTGACACTTCTAGAAGTTCTAGATAACTTTTGTAAGATATCTAGACTTCTAGAAGTTCCAGGTGAATTAGTTCTAGAGCTTGACACTTCTGGAAGTTCTAGATAACTTTTCTAGAACTTTGAGACTTCTAGAAGTTCCAGGTGAATTACTTCTAGAGCTTGACACTTTAGAAGTTCTAGATAACTTTTCTAGAAGTTCCAGGTGAATTTTTACTAGAGCTTGACACTTCTAGAAGTTCTAGATAACTTTCCTAGAACTTCGAGACCTTAGAAGTTCCAGGTGAATTTATAGAAGTTCTAGGTGAATTTTTTCTAGAGCTTGACACTCCTAGAAGTTCTAGATAACTTTTCTAAAACTTCGAGACTAATAGAACTTCCAGTTAATTTTTTTCCTAGAACACTTCTAGAAGATCTAGATAACTTCTTTAAAACTTCAAGACATGTAGAAGTTTCAGGAGAATTTTTTTCTAGAGCTTGACACTTCTCGAAGTTCTTGATAAATTTTCTAAAACTTCGAGTCTTTAGAATTTCTTGATAACTTTTCTAAAACTTCGAGACTTTAAAAGTTTCATGTGAATTTTTTCTAGAGTGACTTCTTGAACTTCTAGAAGTTCCAGGTAATTTTTTAGAGAGCTTGACACTTCTAGAAGTTCTAGATAACTTTCCTAAAACTTCGAGGCTTCTAGAAGTTCCGGATAATTTTTCTAAAACTTGTAGACTTCTAGAAGTTCCAGGGGAATTTTTTCTAGAGCTTGACACTGCAAGAAGTTCTAGATAACTTTTCTAAAACTTGTAGACTTCTAGAAGTTCCAGGTGGATTTTTTTCTAGAGCTTGACACTTCTAAAAGTTCTAGATAACTTTTCTAAAACTTCGAGACTTAGAAGTTTCAGGTGAATTTTTTTTCTAGAGCTTGACACTTCTAGAAGTTCTTGATAACGTTTCTAGATCTCCGAGACTTCTAGAAGTTCCAGGTGAACTTCTTCTAGAGCTTGACACTTCTAGAAGTTCTAGATAACGTTTCTAAAACTTCGAGACTTAGTAGTTCCAGGTAAATTTTTCCTAGAGCTTGACACTTCTTGAAGTTCTAGATAACTTTTCTAAAACTTCGAGACTTCTAGAAATTCCAGGTGAATTTTTTCCTAGAACTTAACACTTCTAGAAGTTCTAAATAGCTTTTCTAAAACTTCGAGACTTCTAGAAGTTCCAGATAAATATTTTTTAAGAGCTTGCCATTTTTAGAAGTTTTAGATAACTTTTCAAAACTTCGAGACTTCTAGAAGTTCCAGGTGGATTTTTTCTAGAGCTTGACACTTCTAGAAGTTCTAGATAACTTTTCTAACACTTCGAGACTTCTAGAAGTTCCAGGTGAATTTTTTAGAGCTTGACACTTCTAGAAGTTCTAGATAACTCTGCTAACACTTCGAGACTTTTAGAAGTACGTGACTTTTTCTAGTGCTGGGAGACTTCTAGAAGTTCTAGATGACTTTTCTAAAACTTTACTTTTCCTGCTAGTTTCTCCAGAAGGAACTGACATTGTACTATGTCTATAAACATTGGAGCTCTATTATAGAACTAGACTTTTTGAGCTGTATGATAGATCTAGATAACTTTTCTAGAACTTTGATACTTCTTGTAGTTCTTTGCTAGATCCTCTAGAAGGAAATGGCACAGTACTCTGTTGCTATCTAGAACTGTTCTAGTTTTTGTACTTTGCCAGAGGGTTTAGGCCAAATATACTGACACCAAGCAGATACTTTGTCTCTTTAAGAATCTGTTCACACTCCTTGGTGGCCATTTGCTGGTCCTAGTTTGACCCAGTAGCCTAAATTTCATAGGTTAATCTATTCTAGAGGCCCATGTGGTGGTCCTAGTTTGACCCTGTGGGCTGAATTTAATAGATATCTTCGTCCTAGAGGCCCCTATGGTGGCCATAGTTTGGCCCTATGACTTAAATTTGATCATTTCTTCAATCTAGAGACCCATTTAATGGTAGGCCAACTAGTTTGACCCTTTGTGGCCTTATGGCCTACATTTAACAGATCACTTCCTTTCTAAAATCTAGATGACCCTATGGCGGTCCTAGTTCGGCCCTTAAAGATGTATCTATTCGAATAACACTTTTTCCTTCTTTTTTTATAAGGAATTTGTGAGAGTTCCAATCTCGAGGTCATTTGGAAATCAGGAACTGATTTGCTTGGCTGCATAAGGCTGACAAAAATGGTATTTGTAAAGCTGAAAGGTTAGTGGGATTTGGAAACATGGTTCTCTCTCTCTCTCTCTCTCTCTCTCTCTCTCTCTCTCTCTCTCTCTCTCTCTCTCTCTCTCTCTCTCTCAACTAATCTAGCTCTTATTTCTCGTAATTTTCAAGGTTGTTTGTGGTACACACATTGGTAAAGAATCTCTCTCTCTCTCTCTCTCTCTCTCTCTCTCTCTCTCTCTCTCTCTCTCTCTCTCTCTCTCTCTCTCTCTCTCTCTCTCTCTCTCCAATCACGAGTTACAACTTCAATCAAAGAATGATGAGAGAAAAAATAGGGATACCATGTTCAAAGGCCTGTGGTAAAGATAAGCCATTTTTAAAGTATGGCTAAGAAAAAGTTAGTTTTATTCAAGCCTTTTAGAGGCTATAAAAGGCTTGGTGTATAACTTGGTAAGACTTTAAAAGCCTTTTGTTCGGGCCTTAATATAAGCCTTATTTACTAGAGAAACAAGGATTTTAGTATTGGTCAAACCAAAAAGGTATTTTGGACCATATACAGGATATAGACTAAGTCTAAGTAAAGCCTTTAAAGGGCTTGCCTAAAACGTATGATTGTAAGTAAAAATGGCCTTTTAAACCCACCCAAAACCTAAGAATATAAGGCCTTTTAAAAGGCACCAGAAACTTATGAATATTATGCTTAGTTAAGGCCTTTTAAAACAATACTAGGCCTAGTTAATGCCTTTTAAAACCAGTTAAAACTTACGAATATAGAAAATGGCCTTAAAAAGCTCTATGATAAGAGATCGCTTAAACCAAAAACGGTTCTAACGATACGTCATTGGTAGTATGAGTGACGTATTAAGGCCGTCACGATACTGGTGACGTCATAAGATAGCTTAAAAAGATAACTTATGTAAACGATGACGTCATTGGTAATATGAGTGACGTACCAAGTTGCTAGGGTCACGACTAATGACGTCATAATTGTAATAAGCAAAACATCAAGTATAGCTGTAAGTCAACGCCGTGACGTCATCATTGTAATACAGTGTATAATGAAAAAATAAAATCCTCGAAGTGTCCGTAAAGTCTTTTATTTTGATCCACGAGAATTTTTATAATTGTTAATGATAAAAATCAATTTTTTTTTTTTACCCCTTTGAGGCAGCACTGCAGTGCCTCCAGGAGGGAGTAATATGTCCTCAGCCAGAGGTAATATGAGGTCAGGTCAGTCATCAGCAACTGAAACCGACTCGAAAAAGGACTGATTTTTTCTAAGCTGACATCAGCTGACTTTGGCCGAGATGGGAATACATGAAGCCTCGTGCACTCGTATTTTCCAAGATGGCGTCGGCCATTTTCTATGTCCCTGAGAGAATGTTTAGACTTAAAATGCCTTATAAGATGTCGGGACAGGGAGTCCGAAGGGGGTTGGGGGTATGGGGTTATACCCACCGAGACTTTGACCTAAAGCTTACGTTCGACTATCATGGCTAACGTCTACCTTGGCAGAGAAAGTCTTCATGAAACATGGCGTGAAAAATCTGTGTAGAAATGTAAAGCCAGAATTTCGTCCAGTCGTCTCTCTCTCTGTCTCTCTTTCTCGCTCTCTCCCCCACTCTTTCTCTCTAACTCTCTCTCAAAACTCTTCGGGTTTAAAACCTAAATTCTGCCACTTACGTGATTTTGCGTGATATTACGAGACTTCACGACTCTCGTTCTCACTCTCTCTCTCTCTCTCTCTCTCTCGCTCTCTCTCTCTCGCTCTCTTTCTCTCCCTCTCTCTCTCTCGCTCTCTTTCTCTCTCGCTCACGTCTTCGTATAGAGAATGGGTCTCTTATTTATGCATCAGACCTCATAGAAAACGATAAATATATTCTCGAGTGTCTTAGCCATTTTGATACCGACTTTGCACCAGACAATTCTTGACTTAGAGCCGTAGGGCAATTTACTCGTAAATATTGATAAATAAGGTTATTTAATAACTATTTTAGATGATATTTATATATAAAACTTTCGTAATTTTCTCTAAATAAGGATTTTACTAAAATAACTTTGTAAATTTCCAGGGTCTCTCACAGCCTATTCTCCGACATCTTTCGGCGTTTTGCCGTCAATTTTGACATCAAAATATCAATATTTTTTGGCAAGATTGGGGTTTTAACATGTTCATAAGCGTGATATCAACACGAGACTTCAATTTTGCAATAAACATTAACAAATTGACGTCAAATTTGACGGCAAAATACCAAAACACGTCGGAAAATAAGCTCCTGTGACAGACGTAGAAATGTTCTATAGTAGTGATTTCAAAATTCTTCGATTATTTTTCGAATGATTCAGATTTAGTTGAACTTTTTAAGACTGAAATTGGCAATTTTTGCTTAGCATTTTTATTTGATTTCGTTTTTTAAAATAGCTTTTCCTGGCTAATTTATTCCTTGTAAATTTGGTGATATAATACGTTTAATTATAACTTGTAAAGCACCAATCTCCATTATTAGAGGGGCTTATTTTTAACCAGATAAATCATTAATTAATTTCAGTTGTAACTGCAATTATTTACGTATTTTTACAGCATTTTTTTGCTGAATGGTTTCAGTATTTCTTCAAAATCACATTTTTTACTTATGTTATTTATTATATTGTAATTAACAACTTTGGCTGCATTTTAAATTATTTTAGCTAAATTTTAGGCCTACCTTATCAACATCACTTGCACCAAAATAGTTATCTATTCATAACTAATTTTCTGTGACTCTAAATTGAGTTCATTAACTCGAAACTCTTACAAGTTATATAAGTTTAATTTGGTACAATTTTCAGTTTACATGATATTTTCATTCACAACATTAATTTGCAGTCTGGAATATTAATTTATACCTTCAGATGTCTTTCTGAACAGGAGAATTTTACAGGAATTTCACGAAGAAGCCAAACAAAAGCTCATTAACTTTATTTCAATTCTAAAAACTTTATTTTCAGTTAAAACTATATTACTTCAATGCACATGTCAACAAGAGTCATCCTCCAGTCTCTTGTTGCAACAAAAGCAATTAATTACACCAAGACACACACACCGTCCCCCCAAAAGCAGACAAGTGACCCAAACCCCTTCGGGTGGAACATGCGCGCCTTGCGGCACTCCCACCACTTCATCTTATAGGCCTAATGCCACCATTCAATGTAAATGATTGAGTCAGGTAAATGGTTGGAGACGTGCAAAGCTAATGTCCTCCTGCCCTGAGTTCTTCCTCCCCCAGCAGGACAGCAGGTCGGACTAACGTCAGCCTTCACCGTACACGTGGACCACCAGGCCAGTTTAGGGTCTGTGTGATACACCTTGCAAGAATCCACCCCATTGCCAGCAATTAGGGAGAGAATTAGACCTAATTAAACTAATAACCGCCAAGTAATTTGATAAAAAACCCACCTAATTTTGCCACATTGACAGGTAATTTGATAAATCCAACCTCTTTAACAGATAATAATTATGTATTTAGGGAGAAATATGCATCCCACTCCCACTAATTAGGGATATGAATAGGCCTAACTATCTAGTAATTCTGTAATTAGGGAGAAACCAGTGATTAACAGCTAATTTGGTAGGAAAAACTTTTAACATAATTTGGCCAAGAAATCTTCCTCTTTAACAGGTAATTATGTAACTAGGAAGAAATATTCATCCCATTGCCTCGTAATTAGGGGATAATCTGCTTCATTCACACGTAATTATGGAGCAAAAATATACCTCATTTACAGGTAATTATGGAGGAATGTCCAGCACCTGATTGGTATATTCATTTGGGCTTTTTGAAGTTAGGGTTTCTTCCCAAATTCTTTCAGCTTCCAGCTTTAACAAGACTATGAAAAGCAATTTTGTACTGTTCACAGGAACAAGTCTGCAAGACTATGAATAGCCATTTCATTTTGCTTACAAAACACGAGACTATCAAGATATCTCTTTGTTATACTTATCAAAATAGGGCCACAAGAGCAAAATTTGTTTACAAGTGAAAACTGCTGTTTAATACTGACCATGAAATGTGGAATTTCATGTTACAAAAACTGACCTTCACATACTCACTACAGTAAGATTGCAAGACACAAAACACTGTAGTTTCGTACTGATCACCTATAAAGGAGTAGAGAATTATAAATATTTTTCATTGCAATCATTTTGATGGTGTCATCATTCCTGCTGTCACGACCAGCTAGTACAAGTTAGGAAAAACTTCATGGGGAGTTTAATGCTTTCAATTTAGACATTATACCTCAAAACTCGCCTTTAAAGAGCTAATGCCAATTTAAGTCTCAGTATCTTTGTATTTTTGGTGAGTGTTTAGGATACTCTAAACCTTGGCCTTTCATCACTACTTCAATAATTGCAAACTTCTTTAGGCAAAAGCCTCGATCCAACTCACACTTTCTGGGCATAGAAATACAAAGCTGTGACTGGGTTTTGGTTAAACAACTCGACAAAACTCATTTAGGCAAAAAAAAAACTAGACTAAACTGAGACTCTTTCTAGGCAAAAAACTCTACAAAACTCTGATTTTAGGTAAAAAAAAATTAGACTAAACTGTGACACTTTCTAAGGCAAAAAACGCTTTCAACTACTAACTCTTTTTAGGTAAAAACCTATCTAAAACTGTGACACTTTCTTTGCAAAAATTCTCCCCCAAAGATACACTTTTTATGCAGAATCTCTCCCAAACAAACAACTTTTCTATGCAAAAAAAAAAAAACCTTTCGAGAATTGACACACTTTTTGGAAAAAATTATCACACACTTACAGCATTCCAAGCCAAAAAAACTCAAGGACTGCCTGGTCATAAAACTAACAGGATTAAAGATATTTCAACCCAGTGACTCATGAATCCCATAAACACATCCAAGGCAACAAGGCATTCTAAGCAAGAACTCTCCCAAACAAGATTTCTTAGCAGAAACAAACTACAGACTTCCAAAAAATACCTAACTTCATAGGTATCTAACTTTCCAAAATTGAACCAACAAACTTTCTAACCAAAGAAATTCTAGACCAGCAGACTTGCTGCCTCAAAACAAACAAACAAACATGGAACAAAAAAACATTTTCTGGCAAAAACAGTAACTAAGAGACCTCTAGGTCACACATTAAGAGACTTCGTAACCCAAAAAATCACTACAAGCTAACAGTCTTTTTAGTCAAAAACTCTGACATAACACCTTGGAAGCCAAAGCACCAAGACTAACACACACTTCTAAAGGCAACACAAGTACAAATTAAAAGGCTACAAGATTTTAGAAGCATCTCAGTGCATTGTAAATGAATATACATCCCATCTTTTCACAATCACTTCAGGGAGATTATCACAAACCAACACACTCTCTACACCCTCAACTAATAGAAACCAACACATCCTGAATGCAAAAAAATATATATAAAACAAAGACTTTGAAAGGCAGAGTTATCATGAAGAATCAGATCTTCTCAGACTAAGTTTCCCAGATTAAGACTTTCTGAAAGTGGAAGCGTCATACAATAACACTCTTTCTAACAGCAAGTGTCAGGAAAAACTTCTTCAATGTGAAATACCACAAGAAACTTCAAAATAACAGTATACAAGAAGTAACTTGTATCCTGAAATTTGAAAGTACCACAGACTTAACAGTTAAGATTTTCTAAATCCATACATACCATCTGAAAACAAACTTTCTAAAAGAAAGTCTGAAAAGACCAAAGACTTCCTGAATTCCAATTGATCTTGGGCCATTTTTCCGAACCATGGAATCGTTTCAAACACCATCAAACATATCCTGTGCTATAAAACTTAATATCATGTAATCCAGATTCTACCATTGTGGAACTACTGTCACTAAATGATTTCTGAAAACCAAACTACACCGTCACCAAGAAATTGCTGAGTAGCAAATACACTGTCAACTATAAATTGGTGAGTTGTAAAGCCACTGTCACCAGTTTTATAAATTGGTGAGTACCACATCCACTGTACCCATCTAACATTCAAATACCAAGTTCATTGTCACCAAATAAAATAACATTTGAATGCATACACCACCACCATAAACTAATATTGTCCATATTCTATACACCACCATACAACACCAAACAAAATCTAATCATGATGTACCGTACCTTTAATAAGCTAGATATTATTAGGCTTTCCTGTGGAACAACTCTTTTAACATTATCATACAACAAAACTATTATCGTAAGTTGACACTTCAAATGCCAAAGTACAGTGCTGTGAGGAAGGGCTTGAATAAAACACAAACTACCACCATAGAAAATAAGATGTATTTAATCCCACACTAAATATCTTCCATACATTTCTTGACTGACATTGCTATTCAAAAACAGCAAACTTCCACCTTTACAGTAAGATAAAATTCCATATGACCAAAACATAGGAAGCCTCTACACATATCTACTGAAATCTAGAGAGTTACATTATAAATCAATTTAAAAAACAGGAAATGTTCTAATCTACACTGAATCTACTGGAATCTAGAAAGTTAGATTAAAAATCAATGTAAGAACCAGGATAATACGGTATTATAAATCACTGTAGAACCAGGATAAGTTCTAATCTACAATCAAGTCTACTGAAATCTAGAGAGTTATATTATAAATCAATTTAAAAACCAGGATAAGTTCTAATCTACACCATGACCAGTGTCTTAAATCAAGTTACCCAAGATCAAGTATATGAACTACAAAATCTGTTGATATTCTAGTGACTTCTACAGTTACCATGACCCAGTAAGACCTGCCAAGACCAATTAGGAGCACTGAAAAAGCTGTAGTTATAGATCTAAATACCGACAAAACAATGAAATCAGATCTCGTATCAATTTCTCCCCAGCAACAAAATATTACAAAACAATCCTTCCTTTCTTTCTTTCATTCTTCTGCTGAAAGCTTTCATGGACAAAGTCAACAGACTTTAATAAAACCAAGAAGGCTCTAAAGGTAAATCCGCCTGCAGAGAGAGAAAACTTATAGGAAAGGTGATAAATAAAGACATACAATGGAATAAAAAGTAAGACCGATACACCTGAATTCAGAGGTCAGCTGAAAAAGGAAGAATGAATTTGCTCCTATCTTGGGCATTTGGGGGTCTGAAGATTCAGCAACTGCACTAAAGCAAACTATTCCATATTCAGTTGTATCCAATATAAATCACTTGGAAAATTAAGTACCGTAGTCTTAAACCTGATACTAGAAAATGACAAACTGCTTGCAGCAGTGGCCGCCTATCGCTGCGAGCAAAAACAGCTACATCGGTTAATGAAGAATGCAGAGGATGTTTGTCGTTGTCATACGTTTCATACAAACTGTAAGAGGAAACCTGTGAAAATCTGACTTCAATTAACAATTACATCAACAAACTGAGGGTTTTTGTAACTTCCGTAAGGAAATGGCAACTAGCTTCTCCAGAGCATCTGATTCACCTACATCTTACCAAGGTTTTAAAGGGATATTTTCCTATCAATGGACCCTTCCAACAGAAAGGTAACCTAAAAATGAGGACAGTTTCCTCATCCCATTAAATGACGGGGAACACATTTGTTCTACATTCACCTTTTGCATTCAGAAGTCTAGATATTACCTCACACTGCCTCAAGACCAAAGAGTGCTTTTTGGCAAGGTATCTGGTGATGTAGTACAATAACCTTTACAATATACCAAAGGCCACATTCTGTCTTATTGCCTTGTTAGAAACTTGTCAAATGATTGTTTATCAATTTTAGACCAAAGATTTACATATTTCAATCAAAGTTCCTCCAGGATTAACACAACTCTCTAATTGTTGTCTAATTACTAACGATGTGACGAACACTTGCAAGGTTTCTCACACTTATTCTAAACATGATCGTTGTGGTGTTTTATCCCTCCTTTATTTCAAGTACACGAATGAATGTTGGCCCAAGATGCAAGACGTTTGAGCCCCAAGCTGGTACCCCCTTTTGAAAAGACAGTATGCGTCTGAAATACAATTAAAGGTTTTGCTGGACCAAAAGGATAACTCTCTCTACAAGGTCTGACAGACTTACTTTACACTTTTCAACTTAACTTTTAACTTTATACTTTATAGTATAAGACATCTGGCAGGATATAAATAATATTCAAAGCTTTAAAATAATCTTGCGAAACTGTTATATGTAAACTAGTAAAAAAAAAAAAAAAAAAAAAACGGCAAAAATGACAGACTCTAATCTCAGTGAATGATGCCTTGCAAGCTAAAATTTTCTGTACTACACCAACAAGTTTACTTATAATTCTCCAGGAAACAGTATTTGATCAAACGGAATCTCATAATTGACTTATAAGTAAAATGCGACAACTCATGATAAAAATTTACAAATGAGAATTTTTCTTAGAATTAAGTCAATTTTACACTTACGTATTTCTGACAACTGAAATAACCCTATCAAGAAATATTTAAGAGTCAATTTTTACACAGCTCTAAGGAAAGAATTGTCAGCTACAACTGTCAGTACAATGGTTAACACCTTCGAAAACACATTCGCCATAACCACGTCTTGCTCGATTCTGCCTTTTTTTTCTACAAGATCAAATACACTCAACTTCTCTAACAAGACAAGAGAGAATCCTGCACAAAATCTAACAAAAAACAAAAACATTGAGTTGTAGATTTTCTCACCTACTCACATACTTTTTTTTGGGCAACTGTACAACATATGAAACTAAATTCTGGCTTTAAAAATCTACATGTTTGCTACACCATATCATGAGGACAATACATGCCAAGCTAACATTTGCTTCAAAGAGCAACAACAGTTGAACGTAAGCCTAAGGCTCGTCTCGGTGGTAACCGTTAACACAACCCTCAATGGACTCCCTGTCCAAACATTTTCCTAGACATTTTAAATTCCAAACATTTTCACAGGTTCATAGAACATTTTGAACACATCTTGGAAAATACAAGTACATAAGGCTCTTCCCATCTTGGCCAAATCAGCTGATGTCAGCTTAGAAAAACAATCAGCCCTTTTGAATCGGTTTCAGTTACTGACAAGTGACTTGACCTCATATTACCTCTGGCTGAGGACATATTACTCCCTCCTGGAGGCACTGCAGTGCTGACTCCAAGGAGTCCTTTATTTATTTTAAAGTCTTTCCAGTTTTACAAAATGTATAAATATATGAGGACTTCTGTACTTCAACTTACATCAATTAGTAAAGAGCCGTAATTCACTTCCTTTAATCTGTTCACGTTTAGAGATGAATGTTTACAGACACTGCTCTAATTCTCATTAAAATAAATAAAGAATGAAACTTGTAACTTACATCACATGACACACCTCTCACAAATATTTAAATCAAAAACTTTAGAGTTCACTTGAAAACTGGGTGACAAAGGCATTTTTCTTTACATTGAAAAATTCATCCTAATTTCGTACCAAAACCCACAAATTGATTCATACCTTAAATCATTTCACAAAACTCTATTAGTTATTTAAAATGAAGACTTTAAAATTCATTGGAAAACTGGGCAAAAAAGGCAAATATCTTTACACTGAAAGATTCAACTTAATTGCATATCCTAACAATCTCAGGTCCACATATGAAAGAGTTTACAATAAGAATTTAAGTGTGAGGGTTTGAAGACTGAGGTACTTCATCCCTGTGTCTGGGAGAAATAAAGAAAGCACACTGAAAGTAAGTAAGTAAGTAAGTAAGTAAGTGTGTGTCTCCAGTCCAGCAAAGCATGTCAAATGTTCAAGATCCCTCCAGTAGAGAATATGATATACAAGAAAGCTTCAACAAAGTACGTAAAGTGAAATGATGGTTCAGATGACTATGTAAAGATTCTGGCATACCTGGAAGTTTTCTGCTGACAAGTATTCAAGTGATCAAAAACTGCTCTTATAGCACAAGAGTCTAAAATTCTGGAGGTTCCAAGTTGAGCTGTAAATCTGCCAAGTATTTCTATGTAAAAGCTTTAACAGGAGACTGAAGAAATGCCCTTGAAAGTGTAGAGTGTAATTTCAAATTCACATGAAGGGAAGTCTGGTGAGAATGGAAGGCTGAGATATAATAGCATGGACAATGTCTACATTAAATCACCTTAAAAAGATACCTGAAAATGTTGGCCTGTGGGGAAAATTTATATAGATTTGAATTTCCAACCTCAGTTTATCAAACCTAGATTGCAATGTCCAAACAGTATACCATCACTAAAGATACAATGTATATTGTTACAATTCTCTTGATTTTTAGTTCCAATAGAGTTTTTTTCAATATTTTTAAACTTTGCTCTGCTGTGCTAAGAAATAACAAAGACACAAAATTACCTTTTGTAGCTAAATGAAAGTCAATACCTGATGAGAACTGAGCTCAAAGTTGAAATTCAGAAGTCCTTGTACAAAAAAACATACATATTTTGGTATTACAATAATTTTCCCATTATTCAAATTTTAGTTGACTTTTAACAATAACAGCAAGTGAATCTTGGTTTCATTAAATTACTGAACTTCAATGGGAATTATACAAAACATTAAAAAAAATAAAAAATACCTTAACCTACAGAAAATCTCCATATGTCAAGACACTGTTACATTGGGACGTCTACAATTTAGAAAAATCAACACCTCAGGAATAACAAACATGAATTCCTCAAACAATTCAAGTTAACAGTCACATACATTTAAAATATATCTTGTTAAAATGTAACTAGAAACATGGTCTAAAATGATTTGGTTCCTAAGCTGAGACAAAACTCTTTTACGATTTCATTTCCAATTACTTTTTGAAATTTCATTATTGCCTGAGATTAACCATACTTTATAATATACTGCACAGAATCTACTGGTCACTTTTTACCAGATACTTATCTATGTAATTATAATAGCCACAATGCCTTCTGAACTTCTTATATTCTTCACACTTTTCTTGGATGCACTTTTAACTACCAAGCATTAGATCTAAATGGAACAATGTGAAATAATTCTGATGTCCGCAGCAAGAGTCGGACCTGCATTTGGAGTATCAGAACAAGGTCACGTTACCTACCTGACAACTGTGGTCAAGTGGATAACATGACCTCATTCTGATACTCTGGGTGAGGGTTCAAATCCTGTTACAGACACCAGAATCACGTCACATTCTTCCATTTCGATCTAATGCTTGGTAGCGACAAGAGTATCCGAAATGAAGTTATTACATAACTTCATGAGCCCCTTGTTTACAAGGCTTTACAGTGAATTATTCTTAAGGGCAAGTGTACCTATTATTCTTAAGGGCAAGTGTACCTATAACAAAAACAAATCCCTCCCTGTCAATCAAATATCTTTCTTTTATTTTCCATCAATTTAATCTCTTCCACTTTGCTGTTCAACTTCTTTAACCTAACCGTACTCCAATTTACGCCTTTCGTGGAAAAGCAGTCCCTCTGTGAGAACCTTTCAAGGAAAGAGATATGGAAGACTTGCTTGTCTCAAAAATTTAAAATTGGCAGTCAAATAAATAGCAACTATCCAATAGCTAAGGAGTCCACTAGAATTTAGCTTTTATAGCAAAAGTCTGAAAAATACTTAGTGCTCGGGTAAAGAAAATGAATTGAATCGTTCCAGAAAGTCTAAGTATCAATATAACATTAAGATGAACGAACCCTGCTCATAACTGAGAATGCTCATTAATACATATGCCACAAATATCTTTGTCATACGGCAATTAAAAGAGCACTTATGAGTTTATTGATTCATATATATAAAAGGCAATTAGTGTATTAAGAATACCTAACTTCCCTTACATCAAAATTCTGAATTTGAACTTGCTTATAGATTAATTTACCTAAAATGTTTTGCAAAAAAAAAAAATTGACCCCTAAAAGCAACAAAATTCAATTCAAGTGCCAAACTCCCCTTGAAAATGAATTTTGAATTTCAATTTACTTATTATTTGAGTTTACATATTCATGTACATAAGAAGCCATTTTTAATAATACTTAACTTTCTTTAAACTAAAATCTGAATGAGATTTTACTTACAGATCCATTTACCTAAAATATTTTGTATAAAACCACGACCCTAAAAGTAACAAATTTGATTTGAGTACACCACTCCCTTTAAAAAAGCATTTTGAATTTGAATTTCAATTTACTTATTGAATCTTGTGCCTACATTACCAAATTCCCTTAACCCTTAAACGCCGAGCCTCTATTTACAAAAACGTCTCCCATATGCCGGCGGCGTTTGGGAGTTAGCGCCTAAGCGGAAAAAAAGTTTTTTTCAAAAAATCACAGCACGCTTAGTTTTTAAGATTAAGAGTTAATTTCTGGCTCATTTTTTTTATTGCCTGAAGTTTAGTATGCAACCATCAGAAATGAAAAAAAATATTATTATCATATATAAATATTGAAATATATGACAGCGCAAAAAAAAATTTTCATATATAATTTTATACAAATCGTGCTGTGAGCAAAACCATTAAAGCTAACGGATTATATTTTTTTTCTTTGTATTGTACACTAAATTGCAATGATTTTGGTATATAACAAATTGTAAAACGATCAAAGCAACACAGAGAAAATATTATCACAATATGATGCATGAATACGTAACACGCGGACGTAAAAAAATGTTTTTTTCAAAAATTCACCATAAATCGAAATATTGTGCTAGAGACTTCCCGTTTGTTGAAAAATTAATCTAATTGATTGAATATTACTAGACTGTAAGTGTTTTAGCTTACAATTGCAGTTTTCGACCATTCCGGTCGAGTTAAAGTTGACCGAAGGTCGAATTTTTTCTATTTATTGTAATTTATATGAAAATATTTCAAAACTGATAAAAGCTACAACCATGAGTTATTTTCTGTTGTATTCTACATGAAATTGCGCACATTTTCATATATAAAACTTTATGTAACGACTAATATAAAACGGTGCGAACATTACGACAACGTGACGAAAGAATTTCAGAGATGTTCGGCCGAGTTACCGCGCGGACGTAAGGAAAATGTTTTTTTCAAAAATTCACCATAAATCGAAATATTGTGCTAGAGACTTCCAATTTATTGCAAAATAAAGGTAAATGATTGAATATTACTAGAATGTAAGATTTTTAGCTTATAATTGCATTTTTCGACCATTTCGGTCGAGTTAAAGTTGACCGAAGGTTGAAATTTTGGCAGTTATCGTGATTTATGTGAAAATATTTCAAAAGTGATAAAAGCTACAATCATGAATTATTTTCTGTTGTATTCTACATGAAATTGCACACATTTTCATATATAAAAGTTTATGTAACGACTAATGTAAAACGATGCAAACATTGCGACAACGTGACGAAAGAATTTCTGAGATGTTTGGCTGAGTTACCGCGGGCAGACGTAAGGAAAGTTTTTTTTTTCAGAAATTCACCATAAATCGAAATATTGTGCTAGAGACTTGCAGTTTGTTGTAAAATGAAGGTACATGATTGAATATTACTAGAATGTAAGAGTCTTAGCTTATAATTGCGTTTTTTTACCATTTTGGTCGAGTTAAAGTTGACCGAAGGTTGAAATTTTGACAGTTATCGTGATTTATATGAAAATATTTCAAAACTGATAGAAGCTACAACCAAGAGTTATTTTCTGTTGTATTCTACATGAAATTGCGCACATTTCCATATATAAAACTTTATGTAACGACTAATATAAAACGGTGCAAACATTGCGACAACGTGACGAAAGAATTTCTGGCGCGGATGTAAGGAAAAAGTTTTTTTCAAAAATTCATCATATATCGAAATATTGTGCTAGAGACTTCCAATTTGTTGCAAAATGAAGGTAAATGATTGAATATTACTAGAATGTAAGAGTTTTAGCTTACAATTGCATTTTTTTACCATTTCGGTCCAGTCAAAGTTGACCAAAGGTTGAAATTTTGGCAGTTATTTGAGATATGAAAATATTTCCAAACTGATAAAAGCTACAACCATGGGTTGTATTTTGTTGTATTTTACATGAAATTGCACACATTTTCATATATAAAACTTTACGTAATGGCTAATATAAAACAGTGCAAAAATTACGACAAAATGACGAAAGAATTTCTGAAATTTTCGGCCGAGTTACAGCGCGGACGTAAGGAAAAAGTTTTTTTTCAAAAATTCACCATAAATCGAAATATTGTGCTAGAGACTTCCAATTTGTTGCAAAATGAAGGTAAATGATTGAATATTACTAGAATGTAAGAGTTTTAGCTTACAATTGCATTTTTCGACCATTTCGGTCGAGTCAAAGTTGACCGAAGGTTGAAATTTTTTGTAGTCAACGTACGGTGCGTCCCCTTGGCACCCAACAGACAATTTTAGTCGACGTATGATACGTCCAGTAGGCGTTTAAGGGTTAACAGTAACAAAATTTCAGTTTGGACCCTTCACATTCCAGCAGTGTCTTGAAATATGCAGAGATGCTGTGATTATAAAAATGCCCCTGATAACACAACTCGTCAGTACTTGCAGTAAACTTTGAATTAATTTATGCTGAAAATTTTCAATAATTAGTTTAATGTTTAACAAGGTGCATTATTATAATCATGGCAAGCTTTGTACAAAATAACAGAGTATAATTTAATCACATGAAAATAATGACAAGTTCTCCGTAAGTCACCAAATTTCAAAATGTGGAAGCTGTAATATTCATCCTGTATTAAGCAAAGCCTGTGCATAACCTAAGTCTTAAAACTTAAAAAGTACCAACGCTTACATAATAATGCAAGAGCTTAAAACTATCAAGGATTTAACTCTCAAAAACGCTGATATTCAGCAACAGAAACAATCTGTGGATTAAGGTTACAAAGTATTTGAGACCTTTGCTTCCAAGTCCCTACTATGGTGGAGGCTAGTTTAACAATATCTATGTGGCTCATTGAGAAAAAATATCAGGAATCATTTGTACTTTAGCTGAAAATATGACCTGTTCTATGAAGGTAATACCACAAACTATTCTTAACTACACCGGCTACCATGAAGATATTTCATAAAATCAACTAGTTCTAATTAATGAACTATTTGCTATTGATAATGTAAGAACTTTGGGGAAACATGCACTAAGCAACTTGAAAGCTGATATTGACACAGCTGAAGAATTTAAGAGAAAACTATGCATCCTGAAACTATCTGAGCTGTTTGATTTCCAATATTTAAGTTATGAATCTTGTGTTAAAAAAGAATGCATCCTGAAGCATTGCGCTATCTGTAACCAACTTCAAACTCATGTTAGACTCGGGTAAAAATAAAATTATGCATCTTGATATGCACTGAATTGCTTTCAGCTGATATCCACAAACTGATGAGAAATTAACATTAATGATGTATGAATCCCCAAAATAAATATCGAGCTAACCGACAGCCAATTTCAAACTGATAAGAAATTACAAAACTATCTGAAATACTCTATAGTACTTGACATATTGAACTCATGAACCTTATGTAAATAAGACTATCTATCCTTTAGCAAACTGTGGTGCCACATAGCTATTGTTAAACTAATAAGAAAATGAAAAATATATATCATGGAACAATGCTTTCTAGCTGACAGAGAAATTCAAGTGCAAATAAAATACTGGATTTTAAAATACACAGAACTGAAAGCTGAAATTACAATAAACTAAGCACTCTAAAACATGTTAACAGAAATTAAACTTACAATTAGTCTATGTAAATGGTTAATAGGTAATATTAAGCCATGTGAGTTTCATGTACCTGAATAATACTGAGCTGCTGGTTGGCTAAAATTAAATTGAGAAGAAATGAATGTGGAAATTATATATCCTGAAATACTGAACCAGCAGCAGGTTTAAATAAATCATATGTCCTGAATATAGACTAACACAATTCCTAATTGAAAATTACAAGCATCAAAGACTGATCTGGGTCAATAACATGTGACCACTAGAGTGCTCCAATTGTAGTTTTTCCCGTGTTCCTCTTCTACGGTGGATATGTGGAATTCCAAGGCAAAATTTATGTGTTCAAACTTGTCCAGTTTATTCTTGTAGACTGCATTTGCTTTCCTGAAAAGATGAGGAAGAAGTTAATGACATAATGACTTGTGACACTGAAATCTTTAGGGTTACAGGGTCGTAAGATAAAAATTAAGATGGCACAGATGGGAAACAAGTCTTTAAACAAGTAACTGAACATTGTATTGCAATGCAAATTTCTTTAAGAAAAGTGAAAGGCTTCTTACTGTAAATTTCAATTAGCAAGGTAAAATAAATAGTTATGTATCATAATTAAATATCATCATCATTACTATTTGGGCTTGGCTATAACATCTGTAAGAACATTGTAACATTCTAATGTAGTCTGGTAAAAGCATTTAGCACTAAAATTGTCCCTATCTCTCTGACTTGTCTTATATCCTACAAGTCCTCTAAGATCTGAGGCACTGACAGTCAATACACTCCAATACCTCTTCTTTAATTCACAATTTCCATTAAATACAGTATCATTATCTTTAATTTCTGCAAAACCAAAACCTCTAAATCCATAACTGAACAACTCTCTTTGTCCCACCAAAATGATACACTTCCCCAGACACCTTACGTATGTTAATTGAAAATGTACCTTTGTTAAAGCACTAAACAACATCTCATGATTATTTTCTCGCAATGTTTGTCCAGTGGGGTTCATGAAAATGTACCACTCCTGTTTACGTAACTGTACCGTTGCTGTTTTCTTCAAGTGCTGTCAAAACGGTACAATCGTTACTTGCAAAGCCCCTTGCCAAACTGCAGATTCACCTGGAAGAACATAAAACCATTAAGACATGGAAAATTGAGGCTGTTTTCCTTGTGACTTAAAATAAGGACATGATTATCTGCAATCAAGCTTCAAGCATCCTATACACAAGTCTTTTACTAAGAGGGGATAAATGGGGTCACTAACTTACTGAAATTCATTTCAATCTAACATGAAGTGTTAAAAGCAATAAAAAATGATTCTACATTGCAATTTTCACAAAAAACTGACAGCAGCCTCTTAGTGCAACTGAATAATCATTATTAAAAGTGTCTATCTCAGTGGTTAGCTATCTCTCTTCTCTAGCCAGAGAGCAGAACTCAATCCCACAGGTCTTTCAAGTGCCAAACTAAAAACACTTCAACTTTATAAACTGGAACTGAAATATAAAAATGTTGAAACAACGACTAGGGGAGGGTGGAAAGCAGGATGGAAGAAAGAATTTCAACAGAGGTATAATATAAGGAAGGGGGTTGGAGTTAGGGGCCAAAGGGACGCTGCACATAACCTTAGGTAATACCAGCAGTGCACTGCATAATGTGTGCTGAGAGCAGTACACCCCAATGGGGAGTCAACTTTATAATGGCCTAATTGAGAATGTTTCAAAGCTTGCTACTAAATTTATTGAATGCATGTTTTAAGGACCCAAAACTGTATGGACTAGTATATATACAACTGAGAATAGGTCAGATACATATAAATATATTTACGGTGCCTTTTTCACAAGAAGTAGGAGCTACAGCAAAAAAAAAAAAAGTCTGTTAAGTAACAAAGACCCTATATCACAGCCTGTGCTTGAATATATTTTAGATATCTTATAAGTAAGAGCAATTCAATATAGTTTCTAACCTACACTAACCTGTACTTTACACCTAACACTGAATTTCAAAGATCTGCCTAATACCGCATCTAAAATGGTAGCGTAGCAAAAATTATCATAATAATGTAGCTGATAAGATCAAAAGTCCACTGAGTTGAGGTATTCCTACACAAAAAACATGGACTCTACAATTACGGCTGTTTCTCTGGAACTGGGTCTCAGATTCTTATCTTACCTGGAAAGGAATTCTTATCTGGAAAGGAATTTTTAGCTCTGTTATAGAATTCTCAAACTGGGACCAAGATGATTTCAGTTTTGGAAAGGAATCTTGATCTGTTGGAATGAATCAAGATTACCAGCTCTATAGCTAACTGAATTCACCCTACACATTCAAGTCTTGATGTATGCTCATCCGCATTAGCTCCGCTGAACAACACCACAATTCCACACACACATGAAACAAAAATCCTAGGAGTCACATACAACACTTCAATGTCATTTGCTCCACATGTCAGTAACATCATCAAGAAATGCAGACCTAGACTAAATGCACTAAGATCACTAACAGGCACAACATTTGGACAACAAAAAGAAACGCTCATCACAGTATACAAACAATACATCCGCTCCATAATAAACTACGCCAGCCCAGCCTGGCACCCTGCCATATCCAACACACAACTAAACAAACTACAAATAATACAAAACACAGCTCTTAGAATCATCCTTGGCAGTACACAATCCACACCAATAGAACACTTACACGCCGAAACCAAGATTCTCACCATCAGGCAACACTTACACATGAGAGGCACACAATTCTTGGCATCAGTCATAAACAACACAAACAGCCCGTGCTATTACCTTCACGACCACCCTCCAACACACAGGCAAATAGCGAATACACCACAGACACTATACAAATATCTTGAATTCTATACCACCACCCACAAACATCACACAAAACAAAAAGCACATCCATATTCACCTCACCAGACAAGCACTTAATAACCTCCCCAACAACAAAATACTCGGCACCCCCCCACCCAACATAAGCAGCACAGAAACAGAGCACTCAAGATTGGTGAGAGTACACCTGACTCAACTTCGCTGTGGTCATCACCAATCACTAAACACCTACAAACACCGCATAGACATCACCCAAACAGACATATGTCCACTCTGCCAAGTTAGTCCCCACACAATTACACATCTCTTAGTAGATGGCCCTAACTTGGCAGCCCTTAGACAACAACACAACATCCACACTACCATACAGTTATGGTCAGATCCAGTAAGCGTGGTGTCCTTCTTGCGCGGTGCAGGCTTCCTGGCATAACAGAGTCTGGGGAACCACAACAACAACAACAACCCTACACATTCGGGGCCAAAGGGACGCTGCAAAGAACCTTTAGTAATGCCTACAGTGCACCCCGTGAGGTGCACTGATGGTACAAACCCCTTATGGACATGTGAGGGTGAGTATACAAGATTCAAATGGCTGTACTGGTGACAAAATGCTTCAGAATTTCTCATGCACACGAAACAGAAACCTAAATTCTATATCAACGCTTTTTCTTTGAAAATGAACAGGATTCTTTACCCAGCTGTAACACTTGTATGGATAAACTTCACTTTATCAATAACTACATCAATACTGACTTCAATCTTTTGGTAGCTATACACTGGTACCACCTACAAATGCTATACAACTAAGCACTTGGGAGCTTTCAGCCATTCAGAGATCAAGACTGAAAATAGGGGGTTGGACAGCAAGATAGAAGTGAAGAAGCAGGAATGGGAATCAAGTAAAAGGCTGCAAAAAAATGGGCATAGCAGCTGGGGGCCAAAGGGATGTAGTGAAAGCCCTTAGCAATGCCTACAGTGCATCATGTGAGGAGCACTGACAGCAATACCCCAATGGGAGAAACTACAATAAAAACTTTTATTATATGCTTTGATATTTTTTAATATTAAAGCCACAATACTGTATATGAGTGACTGCATTATTCAGAATACAAAAAGGTTAAGAAACGGGAGCTTTCGACAGTTTGCACAACGGTCCTCTTGGTTGAAGAGGACAACTGTGCAAACGGTCAAAAGCTCCCCCTTTTCTGTATTTTGAATAGTACAGTCGCTCATATACAGTTTAGCGGCTTTTTACTTACTAATTCCTAAGATGTCAGAGAGCACTAACTCGACTTACAACTTATGTAGTCATTTGAAGCACATGATCCTTTGTCTGTGACGAAGTCTGGACATTCAGCATTATATAACACATCCATTACGATGACTTGTGAGGAAGAAGAGTGCTCCTGGTACTTGAAGAAGACGTCCTGCTATGGAACTGCCGCAGTTGGTCATTCACAATGACAGGAGGAGAGCCTGAAAAGAGCAGATTACGAGTCAAGTATCAGGTGAACGTAACTTTGTTCCTAAGGCAGTCTGCTTTAAAAGGTTTATGGGAATTCAAATTGCAAGTGAGTTTTGCAGTACAGAAAGATAATTATCCTTCATAATAAACATTTAAAGTCTTAATATCAATCTGTTAGTTTTCTCCTATTCTGATGAGTATTTTTAGAACAGGATCTTGACATAAATTAGACATTTTTCTACCTCTGCATAACTGGGCTTTTGACAAAAGAGTAGTCACTAGAGCCAAAAGTAGCACCCATATATGATATATAAAAAAATGAGTGTATATTTCATAAAAAAAAATCTTACTAATCAGCATGGCACACTTTGTACATCGAATCAGGACATATATGTGGTTTGAAATCAAACTGTTTTCACGTAATCTAGAATATTTCAACACACCACACAATTGACTTTACTGCTATACTATCCCAGAGGTTAATTCTCTCTCCTCCCCAGCAGTGATCAGAGTTTGATCCCACAGGCCTTTTAAGTGTCAAATTAAAAGCACTTCAACTTCATACAGACCCAATTTAGCATTTCAAAGCTTGCTTCTAGATTTACTGAAAGGCATTTTCAGGTCCTGAAACTGTGTGGACTAGCATTTATACTGCCAAGAATATGTCAGATATAATTAATAATATAGAAAGGTCTTTCACACAAGAACCAATAGCTGCAGTTGCATTATTATTCAACCAGTAATTTCAGATATATTAAAATGGCTGTAATGATGATATATTTCAGGTTGTCATAAGTATAGTAACTCCTCAACAGATACTTTGGGGTCCAGCTTTCTGATGAGTAAAAAAAAGTCTGTTAGGTAACGAAGACCCTATACCATAGCCTTCACTGGAATGTTTGCTAACTATCTTACAGCTAACAGCAACTCCACACAGTTCCTAACTTAAATTAAGCTGTAGTTTAAACCTGACACTGAATTTCAAAGACTTACCTAAGGGTACATCACATCTAAAATGGTAGCACAGCAAAAATTCATTATAATAATGTCGCTGATAAGTACAGAGGTCCACTAAATTGAGGTGCTACAACACAAACAACCCAATTACAGCTCTTTCTCTGAAGCTGGGACTGGGATTCTTATTTGAGCCTTAGTAAAGAATCTGTTCCAAATCTCCTGTTGGAATAAACCAAGATCACCAGCTCTGGAACTAACTGAATTCATCCTTCTATTCAAGTTATCACAACACTGGGTCATTAACTGAAGATCATAAAGACCAGATCATTCGGGTGACATGGAGTTTGGAAATGGGAAAAAGCATTGGCTACTTTAGCTGGAGAAAATGCACGTATCTGAGAAACATGAGCTGGATTTAGGCATTTCCTCTCTGATAAACATAACCCACAAAAAGGACGTAAGAGTCTGGGGGAACTGGGGATATATGGTTAAATTATTCTGATGGTGTGCCATGGACTGTAACCTCGTGTGAGTATAGCTGACCCCGGTATTCACAGGGGATGCGTACCACTAGCCGGTCACATCCCTGTGTGTGAATAGCTCAAATCCGTGAATACTTAAAACCCCACCCCTCTGAAACGCTTCAAGGTGCCTACTTTAATAGTTCAAAACACCAAAAAACCCTCTAAAAATGTTTATACCTGAATATTTTAATAGTTTTATCACAAAAAGTGCATTTAGTCACGAAAATCATATGAAAATACAGTAATCTGTGAATATTTCTCTATGAAAAATACCGTGAATAGGTGAGTTTTCCATGAATAATTGTATATATGTTCCACAGCGAAAACTGCGAATAGTGGAACCGCAAATACTGTATTCCCAAAATATTCTTAATTATATCAGCCCCTAAACTTTCACTCTTAGCTTGGAGAGCATCACTCATGTTCTTTGCCGACATCGTAAAAACCCAGATCTTGCCAGATCTTTTACATGCCATAATAATACAACCTGTGGCTTATGCTATTTTCTATCCAGATATTTATACAGACGTGAGCAAATGTGGTGCTCTGTTACCTCAAACTGGAAAAACTCCAACTACAATTAAAACATTTTAAAATAAACCTGAACTTAGGACAACTTCAGCAGTGAAACGATTTTTTCATGAGTATCAAAAAGAATTCAGTAAAACTGAATTCTTTGTGTCACAAGTCATCATGTAGTAAACTATTTCCGACTCATAATTTGGGAAACAAAAATGCCCTGAAGATTAACTAGTAATATTGCATTTCTAACACTTCAATAGGTCAATATGAGAATTGCATAACAACTCCCTGAATATTAAAGTTACATTAATGTTGTACTGACTCTTAATTTGGTACAGATGCACTTAAATAATAATACACCTTATTCTTAATTCAGTGCAAATGTTCTGCACATCAAAGCTTGTGCTGCAATAATACAGGCCTACTTCCACATTCACTAATATTTCATCAAAATGGGTGGTGAACCTGTAGAGGAACAAGGTATAAAACACGTGGCAAGTTATCCAGTGGGTGTGTAGCTTTTAAAACCTCACTACTGGCAAAAATAAGGAAAAAAGACCAGGTTTCTATCCTGTTTGTCCAGATTTGGTAATAAAAATCTCTCAAGGTATAGCAATTGTTCCTTCAGAATGTCTTTCAACGAGTCTTCGGCAATTTGTTACTATTGGAAATTTGCATTATCGGTTAAGTGGTTACGTAGAGGTACCGAGACTCCTTAAGAAGGTGAAAACTTTTCACTTCCTTTACAAAATAACAGAGTGTACCTACAATGCAACAACTCTTCACTTCAGCTGCTAATGTACAAATTACTCCGTAGTCGCGGAACACTCCACACCCAAACTCAAACTTCCCTCAAAGTCTCACTTTCATTTGCACTCCTTTACAATTTCCATGAACGTCAAGTGTTTGTACTGGGCAGTACATGCCACCTTCAAAGTCTTGATTCTTTTCGTGCTACCACCCGGGGTTTTACTACAGTTTCCTATCTCTCTGCTACTGCATTCATGTGTACAACAAAGTGCAGTCTCTATTTCATGTGACTAAACACATCAATATAGACACCACCCTACTTATGAACATTCAACTTACAAACATTCAGAGATGCAACCAAACAGGGTTGCAAATCAAAATTGCGTTTGGAGAGCTCCCCTTTGCCACCCAGAAGTTCAAATTTTGTTCTGTATGTACAGTACTGTATGTACAGTGTACTGTGTTTCAGGATGAAAAAATGTACAGTACTGTACTGACTTTATATCACACCATACTTAAATAGGCATGAAGGGTACAGTAACCAGTTTACAAACAATTCAACAAACAAACAGCCGTTCGGAAAATAACTCGTTTGTGAGTAGGGTCGAGCTGTACTTACCAGTGCATCCACGTTTTGAAGCTATGAGCCACATGTCCAGCTTCCCTTCTGTCTTAGTATTTCAGTTCAGTGCGGTGACCTTTAAGTGCTCGAGAGGTTTTACTTGTGAGTCAGTTCCTCAATCTGAAATAAAATGGGGTTCTTCAGTATTGCTGACATAAGAGTAAACGTATTTCGAATACTTTCCTAAAATGTTTTTATGATTTTGACATATTTAGCCAAAAACCTTTCACTTAATCTTGCACAGTTCGTTACTCATGTTTTTGCCCATAGCCTTAAAAACCAGATCTTGAAGTATCTTATTCAAGCTATACTAATACGCCCTTTTTGACTGATGCCAATTTCTATCCAGATATTAATAAAGAAGTGACAAAATGTGGTACTCTGTTAACTCAAGGTTAAAAACTCATAATTGCAACACTTAAAAGTAAACTAGAACTTCAAAAAACTTTAGTAGAAAGACAATACTGCCACAGATATCAAAGACTTAAATAAAACTCCCCTTCGCATCATAGGTAATTAAGTAATAAACTAGTCCTGTCTCAATAATCTGGCAAAACTGCCTGGAACATTAACCAGTAATATTGTATTCCTAACACTTCAGTATAAAGCTTGGGTAACAATCTGGGTAATGTCAGTTATATGCAGACAGTTCCTCTTTCATATACATAACCCACAAAAAGGGTCTTAGCATCTGGGGATTCTATAGTAATACTATTCTAACGGTGTGTCACAGACCGTAATATGCAATTGCTTAAACTGGAATACTTGTGATCGATCATTTATCAAGTCCTAACAATGCTAAATCAAACCCTTAAACCTGTACAAGATAAGCCATCAAGAGGTTATAATTAACTTCAAGATCAATTTTTTTTTATCAAAAATAAGTTTAAAAGTTCACAAGCTAATCAATAGCTATAGAGACATGCTGCTTAAGTCTATTAAATTTTCAATATTGAGTTTTTTCATTACAAAAACCCTAACTCATATAAATCATAAGAAAGGTTCCAATTCATGAGGATACTCACAACAGCAGAATGAGGAGACCCTGTGAAGTCTGAATCAAAGTCTGATACTGTAGAGATAAACAACTGTCATGGAGGACAGAAGCAGCACGGCTCTCTTTGCGTGGCCAGCAATGAAAAGCCACTACACTCTCGACTGCTTCTCTAGTTAGTCCGTGAAGTGGCACTGGGCTAATGTCTCTTGACATCGTAGCTGTAAACTGTCTCTCATCTGGTTGCTCATAAGCCAGGCCTTTTTGGAAGTTGGCCCAGTCCACACGAGCACAAGTGCTTTGGCTGAAATACTGAAAAGTATAATAACAAAATATTTTGACTTCATCCTTGAAAGTTTTGAGGGTTCTTGCAAAAGATCAGGATTCATTACCATGATATGTTGTCTTCCCTTTTCCAAAGAACTAGACTAGTGAACAATAATTAAATACTTATTACCAATATCTTCACTTATACTGGATCTAAACCATACGTTTATTTAGCTTTGCTTTGGAAATGAAGAGTGATATATATGTTCCTTACCATTATTAAGCAACAATTGGCCGCATTACTATGCTATTGTAGAAAAATCTCAGCTTCCATCTCCTATATCGTGGGTGACACTTGGGGACCTAAGGAACGAGAGAATTATTAGTACTGTAGAGTGTTAGTTGAATCCAATGCAAGCCCTAACAGATAGATTAGCAATTATGACTTGGACCACTGACGGATGGTCTCTTGCTTGTCACTTTTTCATATGTTGTATTTTAACAGCAGCGCCAATATGCAGTAAGTGTGCCTCACTGTCAAACTTCTCAGTTCCAGAGGTCCTTTATTCCTTACACCATTGGACTGTGGAACAGTTTCCATGAAGATGTCATACAACTGGAACTTCAGCAGTTCAAGCAAAGATGCAATGCATTACTACCCTCATACAATTCAATTTGCATTTTAATATTTTACTTTCATTCTTATTTATTGATTAATTTGCTAATTTATCTGTTTTTCTAACAACATCTCTTTCTGTATTTTCCATTACTGTACTTTCTATTCCTTCTTTCAAAGGAGCACCATATTCCTTGAAAGCTTGGATTTCAAGTCAATGGCCCCTGTGGTGGGTTTGTTCTACATGAATAGGGTTCGTCTTTGGAATAATAATAATAATAATAATAATAATAATAATAATAATAATAATAATAATAATAATAATAATAATAATAATAATAATAATAAAGAACAATACTGTATATGGAGGCTAAGAAAAATAAATTAATAAATTAATCATTCAATAAAAATGTATTAAAATGCAAGGAAAATAGCATTAAGAATGAAAGGGGTAGCAGCTATGGGTTGAAGGGACGCTGCAAAGAACCTTAAGTAATGCTTATAGAGCACCATGTGCGGTACACTGATGGCACTAAAACCCCTACAAGGAAGCATTAACAGGAGTAATGGCGAAAGAGGGTATGTATCCTTTTGCCAATATGGTGATGCTGTCTTAATGAAAAGTTGGCAGTCTTTGGGTAATACAAGACTCACCTCTCAAAAGCTAAAGTGTTCTCCAACTCCTGACTGATTCGCTAAAAATGCAGTAATCACGGATCTAAAGACCTACAGGGGCCAAACAATAAGAGTTGTAATTTCAATCAGATAATGGTGGGTTTCCAGCAGTTTATGTTACAATGGTGGCCCACAATACTAGGTGTGCAGTGTGTTATCCAGCTATCAGGAATCTTACTGAACAGCCTCTAATTTTTACTAAAACTCGCTGACTTAGTTCTGTCATTCACTCCTGGTCACTGACTGGAGAAAAACAGACCTGGTTGAGAAAGCATTCCTACATCATGAATAATCAAAGCCAACAATCCAAGTTCTGAAAAACAGCAGCATATTCCTTGTAAATAGAATACAGAATTTACGCCAAAGACCAAGCACTGGGACCTATGAGGTCATTCATCGCTGAAACTGACAGTAAAAAGGTTTGAAAGGTAAAACAGCAGGAAAACTTCGCAGTTGCACTATGAATCAATTGTTAGGAGAGGGTGGCAAGAAAGATGGAAAAGAGAGAAAATGAATGGAGGTACAGTAAAAGGAATGAAGGGGTTGCAGCTAGGGGCCAAAGGGACGCTGCAAAGAACCTTAAGTAATGCCTACAGTGCACAGCATGCATTACTGACGCCACTACTCCCCTACAGGGTATTTCTAGTAAAGAGGACATTAAGTAAGGCGTCAGGGAAAGTACTGAAGTCATGCCAAAGAGGCAACATCACAGCATTATTAGAATATAATTTGGATACTCAAGATTATTTTGTACCACCCTCATGGGCAGGTAAGAGCCACTCACCATTTACACATACAAGTGAAAATCTTCCGTGGGTTGACAGATGGTCCAACACTTGTTAGCCTTTGCTCTAAACTGCTGTTGGCCATAGTATTGGTTGATAGCAGTGTATGCCATGGTAAACAATTACAGATCTGTAAAAGAAATTCAATTGTCAATTTACCTCTAGACAGTGGTTGAGTATTTTATGCACTCTACATTCATACTACACTTATTAACAATGAAAACATTAACCAACTCTCTATATCTAAACCTTAAACCCCATTCTCTTCATTAGCACACTATAAATTTCCACCACTCCTTTACGGCTAAGACCTCCATCACTCTTACTGCCTTTTTCTTTTCAGTTTATGGAAGCTTAGGGCACTGGGTTACCTGCCCTCTGGGCCTTTGCATTCCATTTCTAAATTATGGCCAGAAATATAACTAATATCACCAATTACCAGTAATGGGGTCATGAATTCAAACCTAACCTAGGCTGGGTCATGTACCCTAAGGTACATGACCCAGTCTAGGGTACCTTAACTTACAAGCCCCAGCCTATGGTACCGTAACTTGCAGGTCCCTACCTAGGGTACCCTAGAATACAGGACCCAGCCTAAGCCTAGAGTACCTTATGCTACAGGCACCAGTTCAGGGTACCTTATGGTACGCTATGAAGGAAACTTGACACTTCCAGGGGAGTTATGACTTACGAGGCCACGTAAGGGAGTACCCCAAGGTGATAAGTCTACTTGACACTTTACAAGCGTTTACGACACTTTTTACCTATGTTACGTTTCTACGACACTTTAAATTAAGTGTCAATGATTTATTAATGTAATGGACGACACTTACGATCGCTGTAAATAAAAAGGGAAGGAAAATAAACGACGAAATACGACGGCCATCATGGGAGAACGTCAGCCACGTCGACCAAATTCAAAAAATTGCTTCGATAAATTCGTATTTTTATTTGTAAATTCGTTAAGTACGGCTGATATAACGGTATACGGATAACGAAACTTCGTTATAGACGCAAAAACAATACGCCGTAAATGAATAACGGTTAAAATAAGGTGATATTTACCGTAAATAAAGAAACATTTTAGCCAAAGGTTGCACTTGATGCTGGTTTGTTTATATTGGTAGTGAGCGATAACGAGCCTAAAACAAATACGTAAAAAATATATTATATCGTAAAATAATTTATGGAATACAATCAAATTATTTCCAATGAAACCTTCAATTTATTAATTATCACATTAAAAATTCATATTCAATGTCCTATTCATCGTACATTTAAAATTCAAATATTTCCAAAAATGAATGACATCGTAACGTAAAGATTGAATATAATCGAATTATTTTCAATACAAACTTTCATTTAATTAATATAATATTTAATAATCATATTTTACGTCATATTTATCATACATTTTAAAATATATCTTTCATAATAGTTTTAGGCTCGTCGTATTTAGGAATTTCACGGGGTCTGCGCCGCTATGGACATCTATTGGAGAATTAAATAACTAAAATAATAAAAAAAATAAAAAGCAAACTTATTAGGTAACTGGCATCTTTTTTGGTTTACGTAATCGTTCAATCTTCGATTTTACGTTATATAACAACGAATTTCAACGATTTAATATACGACACAAATTAATGAACCTTTCTTGTTTACTTTGGCCCTGAACATGATTGTTTAGTCTTGCTAAAATTGCCAAAATTAATAATTTTAAAAACATAGCTAAGCAACTGTCAAACTTAAGGCTTCGTTTAGCATATAACTATTGTCTAAGCTTAAATATTTTGATATATAAATACCCATATTTATTCACGTAATGATATATAAGAAGTATAGTAAACTAATATATTAATTGATGTTAAAAAATCACCAATAACGGCGTACTTTGATTAAAACCGAGAATTCTAAAAGGTGTTTTCCTTTGAATGTCTGGTACAACAAACAGCAAGACCAACATTGAAACTTGACAGAGATTTTAAATTAAAACACCACGTAGTATTCTATCGCTCAATAAACGGACAATGCACGGACAATTACTGAATTAAATAAAATATTCATAAGTATTAAGCAATGATAAAGCTAAATGTATTCTCAAATTAGATATTTTTAGGCAAATTTTCTTAAGTCGTCTTGTAAAATATTATCATGACATCATTTACAGGGAAACGGAACTAAGCTTAAATGAATTCGTCAGATATAATAAAATGTATTCAGTTTAGACTGAATCGATATTAAATGTGTATGAAATCACATCTTAATGTAAATAAATGAGTCAGGGCCACATTGTGTAAAAGAGTTACGTGAAATAATGGTATTTCTTGTAGCTGGCAATATCTAGTAATTATTAGAATATTATCTCTGATTTAAAGAGTTGCTTCATCAAATTAAACTCTATTCAATTAATTATTTGAATTATTATATAAATCATAACTCTTTGGCTATAAAGGCTACTTAATTAAAGTTATAGGAATTAGTGGGATAATTATATATAAAATAACTAATAGCAACTAATGCAACTCACGTAACTCGAATGCCTTTGATATATGACAATTTGGAGATAAAACTTTTCAATCTAACCCACAATAAATCTAAAACATACCAAAGTTTCTACATTAAAACTTTAAAAAGTTACGATTTATAATTTTACGGATTTCATCTCATCGTCGTATTTTTATTTTATGCTTCTACCCCTTCTCAAAATTCGTCTGCCCCGTGCCTCGTCTGCGAGGCATTTTCAAAAAAGGACTATTGTCTTGTACATTAAAAAATCAATAATATGTTTCACGTTTTTATCGTCGAAAGGAATTCATATAAAGTATAATATTTAATACTAGCTTGCAGCAAATGCTGTCGTTTTTATTGTGAAATAAAACAAAATCTGAGGCTTTCTGCTCTAAGTGTTTTGGTAACTCGAACAAAGCAGACGAATTTCCTGGAGACGAACACGAAAATTTACGAAAGATAGGAGATTTTTAAACAATGTGATATGAGGAATAGATTTCAAAAGCATTCTTGTTTCCTTTGGCCCTGAAGATTATTGTTTAATTACGCTAAAATTGCCAAAATACATTAATTTTAAAACATTGCTCAGCAACTCTTGAACTTTTGGCTTCGTACAGCATATAACTATTGTCTAAGCTTAAATATTTTGATATATAAATATCTATATTTATTCATACAATGATACATAAGAAGAATAATAAAATAATATATTAATTTATATTAAAAAATCACTAATAATGACGTATTTTGATCAAAACTGAGAATTCTAAAAGGTGTTTTCCTATGGATGTCTGGTAAAATAAACAGCAAGACGAACTTTGAAACTTGACAAAGATTTTAAATTAAAACACAATGTATTATTCTGTCAGTCGATAAACAGACACTGCACGGACATTTATTGAATTAAATGAATTATTCATAAGTACTGAGCAATGATAAAGCTCACTTTATCCTCAAATTAGATATTTTTAGGCAAATTTTCTTAAGTCGTCTTGTAAAATATTATCATGACATCATTTGCAGGGAAACGAAACTAAAATTACATGGACTTGCCAGATATAATAAAATGTATTCAGTTTAGACTGAATCGATATTAACTGTGCATGAAATCATATCTTAATGTAAATAAATGAGTCAGGGCCACATTGTGTAAAAGAGTGATGTGAAATAATGGTATACATCATAAATGGCAATATCTTGTACTTATGTAGAATATTATCTAAGATTTAAAGAATGCTTCATCAAATTAAACTCTGTTCAATTAATTATTTGAATTATTACATAAATCACAATTCATTGGCTATAAAGGCTACTCAGTTAAAGTTACGGGAATTAGTTAGATAATTATATATAAAATAACTAATAGCAACTAATGCAACTCAAGTAACTCGAATGCCTTTAATATATGACAGGTTAAAGCCGAAACCTTTCAGTCTAACCAACAATAAATCTAAAACATACCAAAGTTTCTATATTGAAATTTAAAAAAGTTATGATCTATCATTTTAATAATTTCATCTCTTCGTCATATTTTTATTTTACGCTTCTACCCCTTCTCAAAATTCGTCTGCCCTGTGCCTCGCCTGCTGGGCATTCTCAAAAAAGGACTATTGTCTTGGGCATTTACAAATCAATAGTACACTTCACGTTTTTATTATAGAAAAATATTTATATGAAATATAATATTTATTAATAGTTTGTGGCAAAAAAATATCGTTTTTACTAAAAAATAAAACGATTTTTAAGGCTTTCTGCTCTGAGTGTTTTGGTAACTCTATAGAAATCGGACGAATTTGCTGGAGAGACGAACACGAAAATTTAAAATTAAAGAAATTCAGGGATTTAAAATGCTCTGTTGGACATAAAACATATGAAACTTCAAGTTTACAAATATATCCTGACTTGTATTTCTGTGCATGTGTGTTTCTGTAGCTCTGCTGAGTTTTGGTGTGTGCGTCTCTCTCTCTCTCTCTCTCTCTCTCTCTCTCTCTCTCTCTCTCTCTCTCTCTCAGTCCATATGGAGGAAGAGACGTTTTTGCTGTATCAAGTAATTACGTCATTCGTTCCTGATATCTTATACATTGCATGGAATTTTTCACTAAATAATAAAAAATAAAAAACTTAAACATGCTCTTATTGAAATGCACTAAAAAGTAAAAAAATAATTTTTTGAGACAAACCAGGATTTTCTTGCAATTAATCATGTCTACAAAAATAAAAGCATGGAAGGAACTGCTACAAAAAATAAAAAATAAATATATTTCTTATCTTGTAGCATTTCCTTCCATGTTTGGAACCCACGCTCTTATTTTTGTAGACAAGATTAATTGTAAGAAAATCTTGGTGTCTCAAAAAATCATTTTTTACTTTTTAGTGCGTTTTAATAAAAGCACGCATTAATTTTTTTAGCTTTTATTTTATACTTTTAGTTTTGACAGAAATTGTAACCGATTTGTGATTGTAGTTAACGAAATTGATGTCCGTTATGGGGGAGGGGGAGGGAAGGGGGAAGAGGGAGAAGAGAGGGCGAGTAGGAAGTGAGGAGAAGGGTAAGTGAGAGGGGAGGGGGAAGGGAGAGGGGATGGAAGAGGGAAGATGAGGAAGGGGGAAGAGGGAGAAGAGAGGGTGAGTAGGAAGTGAGGAGAAGGGTAAGTGAGAGGGGAGGGGGAAGGGAGAGGGGATGGAAGAGGGAAGATGAGGGAAGGGGAAGGGGATGGAAAGGGAGAGGGGGATGGAAGAAGGAAGAGGAGGGAAGGAGGAGGGGAAGGGGAGGGAAGATGGAAGTTGATGGGGAGTAGAGGAGGAAGGAGAGGGGGAGGGGAGGAGGTGGGGGGAGGGGGAGGGGGAGGAGGTGGGGTGAGGAGGAGGGGGAGGGGAGGAGGTGGGGAGAGTGGGAAGTGGGAGGGGAGGGAAAACGGAAAGGGAGAGGGGAATGGGTGGAAGAGGAAGGGGTAAGGGAAGGGAAGGGGAGGGAGAGGGAAGAGGAAGGGAGGGGAAGTGGCAGGGGAGGGGGAAGTGGAGGGGGGTGGAAGAGGGAAGGACAGCTAAATTGACACTTGATTGTGTGCTCCAACAGGGGGGAGGGGAGGATTAGGGAGAGGGGGAGTAGCGAGGGGGAGGGAAGGGGGAAGGTATGGGAAGGGGGATGTGGCAGGGGAGGGGGATGGGATGGAGAGGTTTGGGTGAAGTGGGAGGGAAGTGGAGGGAGAGGACACAGCTAAATTAACACTTGATCGTGTGCTCCATAAGGGGGAGGGGGAGGGAAGACAGAGGGGGAGGGGGAGGAAGAGGACGTAGCAAAATTAACATTTGATCGCATGCTCCTGAAGGGGGATGGGAGGGGAAGGGGAGGGGGGATGGAAGAGGAAGGGGAGGGGAGGAGGACGCAGCTAAATGAACACTTGATCGTATGCTCCGGAAGGGGGAGGGGAAGTGGGAGGAGAGGGGAAGGGGGAGGGGAGGAGGAAGGGGGAGGAGGA
>JANJGK010005419.1:20000-46879 GCA_039081455.1 Macrobrachium rosenbergii | reverse complement strand
AACTTGGGGGCGAAAATTGTACATTGGAAGGATAATATTATCATGTTTCTGTTTGGGAATAAATATTAGGTAGACAATAGCTTCAATACACTACAGACAGCTACTATCTGTCCATCAGGTCGGTGAAATTTATCGATTAACTCGTAGGACAGATAGGACAAGAAGATAGCATTTAGGCCAAAGGAAAAGCGCTGGGGCGCATGAGGTCATCCAGTGCTGACAGAAAAATTGAAAGTAGAAACGTTTGGAAGGCGTAACAGGAGGAAGACCTCGCAGTTGCACTATGAAACAATTGATAGCAGAGGGTGGAAAGAAAGATATAAGAAGGAGAATATGAGCGGAGGTACGGTAGAAGGAAAAGAAGGGGTTGTAGCTATGGGCCGAAAGGACGCAAAAATAAACCTTAAGTAATTCCTATATATAGCCTATGTATATATATATATTTCCACTTAATTCATAATGGAGTTCTTCCCCATTATTATTATTATTATTATTATTATTATTATTATTATTATTATTATTATTATTATTATTATTGTTGTTGTTGTTGTTGTTATTAAAGTACAAACAAGCGTATTTCAGCCTGGAACAGGAAAATCGTTCTGCTCCTCGAAACAGATTTAATCCGTCTGAAGCGTCCTTTCGGCCGCCGAGTCTTTGCGATAAGGCGAATTAGCATAAACTGCCATTCTGAACATGTTCTAAATCACCCGTAATTTGTTTGTGTGCAAAGTCGTTAATAGCATTTCTGTCTGCAGTGTGTCGTGCATAATCACGGGATGTACAGTAATGTCTGGTGCTGTATACCTAAGGATTTGTGGAACTGCTACTGTGTCGTTTTGATTTGAGAGATACATTTTACTGCTTACACGTCCTTATACGTATTTATCCAATCAATAAAACAGTGTACTTTTGTACTCTGTGCGAAAATATTATATATGATGATATATCACCTGTTATGGAATACATCAGGAAATATATAAATCAAAGATATAGAGTGAAAATGACTTACCGTTCAACGGCAGATTCTTTGCAGTTTGATAATCCTCTTTGGCTCTTCAGTAATTTGTAAAACGATGAATTATTATATGCATTCCATTTCCTTGATTAAACTTTTTTTGGCACTGATAAAGGATTACATTAAGAAAACGTATGTAAGCAGGCTATGATAAACGAGTCTGTTTTTATATCACTAACAATTGAGCAAAAAATAAGATTTTCTCTAAAGGCTTTCAGTTAGATTGGCCAAAGCCTTGGCTGATTAAAAATTGATGGCGTTTGCACTGTGAATATAACCATATGCTCCACTTTAATCAAAACTGGGTGATAGTATGGTAAACTAAGATTTTGTATAGACGTTTAGTTCAGAGAATTCTTGCTTCAAGTACCACTGTGTGTCGATAGCAAATCGCTTTAACTTTCTCTCCAATCTCCGCGTCCACTAACGACATGGTTGAGTTCAACAGCTGTTGGAGAATGTAAGGAAGACTCGTAAAAGGTAGGGGTTAGCGTAGATTTCTGGAATCCATTTCTTAGTTTGTGGATCACCAAATTTTATGTATGCTTTCTAAACTAAGATCCTCAGTCGTCATCCCCTCTTGAAAGGTAGTGACTCTTGCATGGTAATTTCTCAACAATGTGAGTGGGTATTTAGAATCTACAGGCCTCATTTTACATTCTACAAGATGATTATTATTATTATTATCATTATTATTAAAATATTTTTACGAGATACGTATGTCATTTTTAATAACCACAATGCCCTCTTCACTTCTCGATTTCTTCGCACTTGGAAACGCTCGTAACTGTAAATGCCAGAAAATGTAAGTGCCCGTGAAAATTTAAATGCCCATAAAAATGTAAATGAAAGAGGAAATGTTAATGTCTATAAAATTGTTAATTCCCATGGAAATGTAAACGCCAGCGAAAACGTAAAAGCGCAGTGAAAATGTAAATGTCCTTGGAGGTGTAAATGCCCGTTGCCCTTGTAAATGTAACTGGCCATGAACATGTTAATGCCCATGAAAATGTACATGACAAAGAAAATGACACTGCCCTTGAAAATGTAAATGCCTAGGTAAAAGTAAATACCCATGAAAATGTAAATGCCAGGGGAAAATTGAAAATAATCTAAATGTTTTCATTTCCCAGAGGCTAAAAAGCCTCAGAGAAGACCTGACCTGAAATGGCCGAGGCCCAGAAGGAGCTGGAAGGCCACATCTCGTTCCCAGCGTCTCCTCTGCTTCCTCTCTTATGGCGGTCGTAAAATTTACGACACATTATCCTGTCGCTCCTGCGACTCTCGGTTACTCCCGCAGTAACGACGGTCATCGTACCCGCTGTCGTAAAAGTCTAGCTATCTATCTATCTATCTGAAGGCACAGAGTAGACTTTCGTTTAACCTTTGTACATAAGAGAGAGCTACATATTAAAAGTAATTAACTGATTTTCACAGATACAGAAGATTTATTAGTATGTACTTTGAGACGCATTTTGAATAACGCAATAAGTTTCAGTGACTTGTATCTATCTGTCGATCAATATATATATATATATATATATATATATATATATATATATATATATATATATATATATATATATATATATATATATATATATATATATATAATATAATATAATATACATACACACATACGTATATATATGTATATATATATACATATACATACACATACATACACACATATGTATATTTATATATACATATACATACATAGAGAGAGAGAGAGAGAGAGAGAGAGAGAGGAGAGAGAGAGAGAGAGAGAGAGAGACTTCTACTGTCAGTGCCCTTAGCGTGAAAAACTTTAAAATCACCCCACCACAATATATAAAAAAAATCAAAGAAGGATTTTCCGAACATCCTCTTACGGATAATCCTCGTCAAATCCTCCTTATTCCAAGGTAAGTATCAATTAAAAAAAGGGCTAACGAGTTTTTAACGGTTATGGCCACTCTATGAAATTTTCTTTTCCTTAACGATGCAGCAAACTTTATTTCTCAGCCTAAGGCCTTTGAAAGGCTTCGAAAATGACGCTTCTTCGGGTCAGACAAATACAAAGGTTTTTTTTTTTACGTTTATAAAGTTATTCAGATGCTATTTTCAGTGGCGTTGAGGCATACACTTCTTGCATACACTATAATATATATATATATATATATATATATATATATATATATATATATATATATATATATTAGAAAAAGTCCTATTTTCATACTGACAGAAATACCAAAAGTGGACTTCACTTCAGAGAGAAACATTATTCGAACTGTCTCTGAAGATTTAATTTTTAATATTTTTTTTATTCTTTTTTTCTGCATTCTATTTTGTCCTTCACTCCCTACAAAAAATCAAGATGGGAGGGGAGCGCCCATTCCCAGGAGGAAAACACCTCAATCCAGGGCCTCAATTGGAACCTTATGACGAGTGTTTTCGCACATTGAGGTCACTCCCAAGTTTCGCTGGCCTTAAAGAAGAGAGAGAGAGAGAGAGAGAGAGAGAGAGAGAGAGAGAGAGAGAGAGAGAGAGAGAGAGAGAGAGAGAGAGAAGAATAAAAATGGCAAGACGCGTGCACTTTTATATAAGAGAAAATTCTTGCAGGAGGAGATCAAATTAGAGAGAGAGAGACAGAGAGACAGAGAGAGAGAGTTGAGGGAAGTGAAAGGCTTTCCATAGAATATATAAAAAAATTGGAGAGGTTAATGAAGAGAGATAGATAGAGGGGGAGAGAGAGAGAGGAGTGGGATCGAGTAAGTGAAACGCCGTCTGGCTTTCCATAGAAAATTTCGAAAATAGGTAAAGTTAAAGAAGAGAGAGAGAGAGAGAGAGAGAGAGAGAGAGAGAGAGAGAGAGAGAGAGAGAGAGAGAGAGAGAGAGAGAGAGAGAGAGGTGAAGGAAGTAAACGCTGTATGTCCTTCCATAGAAAATATCGATAGTAGTAAATGTTAAAGAGAAGGACGCATACAAAAAAAATAATAATAATAATAATACAAAAAGAAATATATTCCAGTCATCTTCCTTTGAATGTTGCTATCATGAAAATTAACTTGCGAAGTCTTCATAAAGACAAATATTGTCAGAAAGTACTTTGGCATTCCTGTGAAAAAGAGGAATGAGTTGGAACGACAGCACAAACCCTGTAATTTATTATATTAACATCATCATCATCTAACAGAAATATGAAGAGAGGACATCTTTCAGTAGTAAACGAAAGGAAACCATCTCTGATGGGAAACACTCATTCAGCCTTGGCTAAAGGGTCATTCCACAATTCGTGCACAATTACATAATAGCATTCTCTGAGCGCAGCAAGCGCTGAGTAACTGAGGGACGAGGCATTAAGAGCTATTCCTTGGGGCATGGTCTGCTCTAATGAATCCCTGTTACATGAGCACAACAATTGCTTATTCCACGTTCTCGTATATATAGTTCCCCTTTGAACTAATAACGAGATTGGAAATTATATAAAAGTTATCAACTGTAATCACTTATTACTAATTATGTTCTGACATCTGACCTGGTACTGATAATCACTAGCATTCGCCAGAGAGAGAGAGAGAGAGAGAGAGAGAGAGAGAGAGAGAGAGAGAGAGAGAGAGAGAGAGATTCATTTGACTAAATCTCAGTGGAGTGGACACAGGAGCCTTTCTTTCTCCTGATCATAGTTATGTTGTAGACCTAGGTAGCCTGATGATTGCCATGCATTTATTGACTGAAACAGTTTTTGGTATTAGATGATAGAGGGAGCGTCAGAGAAAGAATCTTTATCAATTCCTTCGAAGATTAGGCTTGAACATCAGAAGAATATAGGAAATTAGAGAACTGGACTGTCTCCTCTAAAAAAATAAGAGAATTGAGAGATAGGTCTCATGACTGACATACCTTATGGTATGAATAATTACTGATACACACACAAAGACACATGCACACACAGACACAAACACACGCACACACACACACACACACACACACATATATATATATATATATATATATATATATATATATATATATATATATATATATATATATATATATGGCATTCAAAACTCGTATCTTTTGGGCGAATATTCATCGTCAATATCTGTTCCATTTTACCGGGATCTGCAATGAATATTGCAAGCTATTTAACGCACGTATTGCAGTCCGAAGTACAATGCCCACCGAAAGCCATTACTGAATATACAAAACCGATAAATATAAATTGCTTTACATATTTTTTTTACTCTATTTCCGCAGAAAAATATTTTAAAAATTCGTGCTCAATATATAGAGTAATCAGAGCGAAACTCCGATAAATAAGTTGCTGGATGAAAATTCATCGTTTTGAGATTTTCTGTATCTGCCGCAATTCACGACTCGACGAGAGAAATACTTTATTTTATACTTTGTTTTGTGATGTGGCGTTGTTTGAAGGTGGCTCCTGAAATCAACCCTTCCTTTGGCAAACAATTCTAGTTAGCCTGTTTAAATGAACAGATATGTAGGCATATTATCTGTCTGTAAAAGAGCATGTCACTAAAATCCTTATATCTGTTTATAATTCCTTTTGCATTTACACAGTCATTTTAAACTAGTCGTGACGATACCATTGCTCAGGAATTTAAATTGTAGGTATTAGTCACTGCTACTGCAAAGAGACAAACGGTATTCTATGTAACTGCAGTATTTACATATACAGAAAGACGGGAGTGGAAATTTCTGTCTGAAATTCAGCTTGGGGAATCTGATCTCACAAAGACCAACGTAGGAAGAAGGAATCCAATATTTCAAGCAATTTTTCTCTGATATGAAGAACCTATGAAAATCTGACAATAATAATAATAATAATAATAATAATAATAATAATAATAATAATAATAATAATAATAATAATAATAATAATAATTTTCAGTGCCCATAAACTTTGATCATATTAACAATAAGACAACAGACTGACTGCAACTTAAACTCAGGGACACTGGAAGTTGATTGCAAACAGAAAAGCGATGGCGGTTAATATTCATCGCTAAAAATATGCAAACTGGAAAATTTTTAAACATGTGATCAATATGCCTTATATTCATTACATATAGCTATTTGACAAACGCCTTTTATAAACAATCAGAGCACCATAACCCAGGAAATTGTGGAGTGAAATGTCTGGTGTATGTCTGCAGGTATGGAGAGCCTTACGAACTGCCCAATGGTAAGAGAACTATTCACTGAAGTCTGAGACAGTTGCTGTCGGTGGTTCGAATCCACCAGGTGAAAATCATTAATCGATTACAGTTCCCCTTTGGGTTACTTCCTAGGTAGAGCGAATTGAATGTTCAACAACATTTGTAGATTAATGTTTGTGAATCAAAATTGTCACGCTTTGTGATAAAAATCTATAGAAATATGTCTCTTTTTTATATTTCTATATGAAAAGGAGCCAAGGTTTAAAAGCTGTGAGGTCAAATACTCTAAATTTTTATTAGCTGAGTTACACACGAACAGGAAAACGTTCGAAAGCTACGCCAATAAGGTTAAAAATGCGAAATGTTTGTTAGTAGTTAATACTTATATTTTACGAGACCGTTACATAACAATGGTGACAATGCAGAAGTATTTTTTTCCCTCCGTACTTTTCGGGATGGCCATTTTCATTTGCACTGAACACTGAAAGTCATATAGTCTGTGATATTAAACCTGCAAATGGAAGGAATGAATAAAATAAACGAAAGATAAATAAGAATTAATATGCGAATTTCATTATTGGTATGACTAAAAATGCAATTTATTGACTTGTTTGTATTATTGCAAAAAATCCATCGCTTTCGCTAACACCTCTTGATTAGGTTATCTATACAAAGCGTTTGGCAAATAAATGTGTAATGAATACAATGCATATTAATCAAATGTTGACAATTTTTCAAGTCTGCATATTTTTAGTGATGAATATTACCCGATATCACTTTTCTATTTACAACTGGCTTCCAGTGTCATTGGCTTATTATTAATATGACCAAAGTTCATGGTTAATTTTCTGAACCCTATTCACATGGAACAAGCCCACCAATGGGGCCACTGACTTGAAATTCAAACTTCCAAAGAATATGGCGTTCATTAGAAAGAAGTAACAGAAAGTAATGGGAAATACAGAAAGAAGAGAATACTTATTAAAAAAAATATAAAATAAATTAACGTCGCGTGGTGCACTGTAGGTATTGCTAAATTATTATTATTATTATTATCATTATTCAGAAGAAGAACCCTATTCATATGGGACAAGCCCACCAATGGGGCCACTGACTTGAAATTCAAGCTTCCAAAGAATATTACGGTGTTCATTTGAAAGAAGCAACAGAAGGCAATATGAAATACAGGAAGAAGAGGCCAGTTTCTAGAAGAGGAAAAATTATTGAAAAAAAACCGGATAAATAGAAAAAATTGAAGAGAAGTACAAGGGGAATTGTTTTAGGGGAGTAATGCAACGTATCTTTGCTTGAACTTTTGAGGTTCCCAATCGCACGATACAGCCCAACAGTGTGAGGAATAAAGGACCTCTGGAACTGAGAGTTTCGACATCGAGGAACACTTTCTGCTTAAAGGGCGTTTGTTGCGTCCCTTCGGACCCTAGTTTAGCATTTTACTTTACCTACACTCCAGTTTCCTTTCTTCACCACAGTCCAGACTTTCTCATTTCTTCTCCTCATTCTTAAATGTTGAAAGGCCGAGAGAGCCTTAGTGCTTGGCTTGACAGCCATAACTCCACTAATTATTCTTTTTATTGTCATTCGTCTTTCCTTGATTTTTTGATGGAGCGGTACAAATTCCAACTCTCTTCCATTGCGCCGATCAGATGGAGTTTTGTGGTTTTCATTGTGTCGGAAACAGCAGCCGCCACAAAGGCAAAAATCAGTCGGTGAACAACATACAATGGACCCTGGATTTCAGACTAGGAAAGATTTCCCGGTAAAAATATTTCAACTCCCTCTCTCTCTCTCTTTACAGGTGAAGTTATTAAACGAAGCAGAACATTTTTTATAGACGCGTGGAATACTTTTTAGTAAAAGGTATTCCACGTGCCAACGAAAAAATATTACAATCAAACAATGGAGCCAGTAGAGAATACAGAAGCAATAAAAGAAAACCATGCTTTTGAACTAGTCGCACGTATGGGTACTGAAAATAAAAAGATAAAAAATCTAGAACTACAACCAGTCAACGAAACAGCATTTGTAAAATTGTGGAACGATTTTCACATTCAATGTGACAAACATTAACATTAACTTGTTAAAAGTCCTGGAAGTTTGCTCTGAAATTTTATTTTTATTATTTTGTATTTTCATGATATTTCAATTTTATTCTTATTTTTATACCTATGTATTAGTTTAGTACCTTATTTTATTATTTTCACTTTAATGTTGTCTTAAACAGCATGATAATACATAATATAGAATGTGGGTGAAACTACTTATGGTCATATTATTATTATGGAAAATATAGAGGATATATTATTTCAAATCCATTTTAAGTTGCATTCTCCTTAGGCAGAAGTCCTTTTGCCCTGCTGAATTTCTTTTCCACTGCTCCTAGGGATCAAACATGATCTTACGCCTGTGCTGTGTGCTGGTATATATTCTAATGACTGTTAAACTGTCATGAATCTTCAGGTGATATATTTTTTAGACAATGTAAATGTGACTGTGACATATATCATTCTTCGAAGGAGCTCAGCCTAAAATATTGACCGAGCAGAAATGGTAACGTGGATTCAGTCACCATAAGAGTATTTTTTATTTTTTTAATCTTATGCAATATAACATTCAAATACTACCAGTTTCTTCGAACGAGAACCACTCTGTTGGTTTAAGCATTTCAAGGCCTTCTCCTAATTCCACTCAGTGATGTTTTTGTATTGTTCTTATTAGCCGTTGTTTGCAAATCATTCTCATTTCCTGAACTTTTGATTGCAAAATATATTCAGCAGGAAACGTATTATTTGTTTTAAAATCCGTACGAAAATTTGGGAATCAGTCGTCCATATTCAGTGGGAAAATGCCATTTATTTCAAAATATATTTCCTATGAAGACTGACATAACACGTTGATTTGTTGTCACGATAAAAACATTTATAAAATCATTTAAAGCAGGCAAACATTGGCCTCAGTGGTTAGTGTGTTATTCCATTTAACAATGACCTCTTGGTTTAAGAAAACTTTGGCTGAAAATCAAGAAGGTTGTGAAGGCAGCTGGATCGAACTTAACTCCATAGAGACACGCACTTGCCAAAAGCACCTGACCTCCCACGGCGGGACATGGAAATGGCTTAAAATACTTCCGCTGATAGATTTTCTGAGAATGGATGTTTTCATATAGGTCACAAAAGGCAGAAATAATAGTATTAATGAAGGTATATATATATATAAATTATGAAAATTAGTATATGATAGACGCAGAAAAAATTTATTATCCAGCTCTCCATTGGTCATTTAAATAGTAGTAACTGATTCTTCTCAGTGTTCATACTTGAAGTAATTGTAAACTTTAGACAGTGACGTCCATTATTTAGCACCTTTTCTTATTCCAGACCCAATACCAAGTAACATCGCTGCATTACAAAAACCTTTGACATATATCACAGAGACTACCCCCAATCAGGTCACATAAATTGTTCTCTGTGAATTGAAATGCATTTATTCGACAGGGTTTAGTGTTCTGAGTACTCCTCACTTCATTTTGATGAATAATGCACTGCTTGGTGACTCTCCACAGCCATTTGATCCAGATTAATGATGAGTGAGCGACTTCCGCAACACACCCTTATGGCTGCCTATGGGAAACTGAGAGGTCAGGAGCCAACGGCAGAGAATATACAGTCGGTCTCATGGACTATTCAAGAGAACACTACTGGCATCGTGTTGACACTGCATATATCTTGCTCGTCAGAACAGATGTACAGCAGTTGAGGCTACTAATGACAGCGATAACGGGAAAATTGCTATGACCTGGCAGCAGAGTAGAACAAGAAATATTGGCCTTTGAAAAGTAAAATGCTGGAACGCAATTATATAGATATATTTCAGACCATCGTTGTTCATCCAAGGAGCACCAGAGTTCTAATAAATCCCTTGCCTAAATGAAGATATATTCTTTATCTATTCATATTTTATAAAAAAAAAATACTAGTTTTTCTCTTAAGTTCATTACCGAAATGAAGATATATTTAGGATTTTCTCATAGTTTATCAAAGGAGCTCAGTTTTTTTTACAATAAATCTATTACCTCTTCTTCTCTGTCTTCAGCTTTGCCCAATTTCCATAATGGGGTCGCTGTTTCCAATCAGCCTTCCCCACCTTCCTCCGTCCATTACATCTTGACCTTTGAAACTCACTCCCGCATGTCGTCATTTGCTATTTAATTTGTTCATCTGAACTTTGGCCTTCCTCTTCTTCTCCTTCCCTCCTCCATCTCCATGCTCATAAACAATAAATCTATTACCTAATGAAGATATATTCACAAATTCACTGAGACATTATCAGGTAGCGTAATGCCTAATTATACATTTTAAAAATGCAGTACAGCTCGATCGTGCAAAATGAAACTTTTGGCATGACTTCCGTTACCAGAAAATCGGTAGAGACACAATGTATTATTTTTCAGGTAACCACAGAAGGAGGGAATGTCCTTTTCACGTATTATGGCCGCAGGATCCTTAACAGAGTCCTAATTAAATTGTTTAACTTTTGTTACAAGTTTTACGATATACTGAAAGACAACGGAAACATCAAACTCCGTTGTCAGTTATTCTCAATATTTTGTTACAGAAGTGCCCACGAGGCCAGTGTTAAAATTCTGTAATGCTGATTTACATATTTGAGATAAAACTCACCTCAGTTGAAAAGAAATACCGGGAGTTCTGGAAAAGAAACAGAAAACAGAAACGTAAAATGTTGTGCTTCGCTCGCTGAGGTTCCACGGAAATTCAGAAATCTTTATCCTGTGTATCTATGCCCTAGATTTTCTTCTCACTTTTTAGGAGCCCTGGGACAGATTTCTAGGACGAGATTCTGTATAATTTAACTTTATTTTAGAAGTCGAAAATGGAAAAATAATATCACTCATAATACATATCTCCCAAAACTTAAATTACAGAACTGGCATCATGTCCCACTGGTATTTAGAATGTATAAGGAGACTAAATGTACTTGCCTAAGTAATCTTTAAGTCATAAATAACGCGCTGGGAAAAAAACAAATCACCAACACTGGACATATTTGGCAATTTGTTGACAACTCAGGGTCACATCACAGTTTCAGTTCTATTTTTATTTATGTACTTATTTTATTTATTTTTTAATAATTTATTTACTTATTTATTTATTTATGTATTTATATATTCATCTATTTGTTTATTTATGTATTTATATATTTATCCATCTATTTATTTATTTATTTCTATTAAAGATATCTATCTCACGCTAATTTCGTGCGCAAGAGTTGGTATCTTTCCTTTTTAACAGACTGTAGCTAAGTGGATAAAGCACTGGCTTGACGTTCCACTGACTGGCGGTTCAGATCCCGAAAGAGGAGGTTATTCTCACCAACTTATTTCAAGCGAAAAGCTTCCTTAAATTTTCTACATCCCAACGTAAGTATCACGAGCAATTAATATTTAATCAAATATTCTACTCGTCTAAGAATATATGAAAACTAGCCTACTCATTAAAATGAAGCAGAATTCCTTTTAAGCACATACTACAAAACACCAAACACCAACTTTCTTTTACTTGCGAGCATCAGTTGAGCTTCGAGAACCACCAAATGCTTTGGAAGTGAATGACAACAGTTCCAAACAAATATTCTAAGTCTTTCACTTCCGCAGTCAAACTGAATGTTTTCCTTAAGTTCTTATTTGGATTCCATCAGGTAGGTCCCTCGGCGTTTCAGACTCGAGAAGGAAGCCTGTTTCTTAAATGTTGTCATTTTTCCTGTAAAAGAATCCTGTTTTTATTAGACAATTCTTTATTCGATGTATTATTTAAACGCTCGTCCTTAGTGTATATCTAATGCTAATGTGCGCATTAAAGTAACTTTGCTCACTAATGTAATTTTTGAGAACAAAAATGTCTAATATTTAGGCCATTTTTTTGTCAAATGGTAAAAATAGGAATTTTCTGCCTCTATGATATCCCCATTTCCTGCACCCTCCCCTCTTCCCAAAGCCCGGATATTGTTTATTTCAGCCTTTAAACCCCCCAGTATTTTTTCCTCTATTTTTATTGTTTTCAGCAGATGACAGCAAAATAAAAATACCGGCTAGAGCATCACGTTGGTTCCTTGCAATAAAAGAATGCTGAAACTGAACCAGTCTAATTATGATAATAATAATAATAATAATAATAATAATAATAAATAATAATAATAATAATAATAATAATAATATTATTATTATTATTATTATTATTATTATTATTATTATTATTATTATTATTAGGCTGGTTAAATTTCAAAATTCTATTAATAATAATATAATAATAATAATAATAATAATAATAATAATAATAATAATAATAATAATAATAATAATTAAAACTCTAATCATTTGCTATTTGTTAATATTATAGTGGTCTGATACATAGGAGGACTATCTGAAGTATTTTGATATTTTCACGAACGGTGTTTTGTAAATGAAAAAAAGATAAAAAAGGTACATAATTATTCATCGTTAGTTCAAAATTAATCCAAAATATAAAACTGTTTAATTCAATTAATTAATAAGAATAGGCCTTTACAAGTTTTCACCCTTATTCTCTCTCTCTCTCTCTCTCTCTCTCTCTCTCTCTCTCTCTCTCTCGCTCTCTCTCTCTCTCTCTCTCAGACTTATGATTTTTTTAAATAAAAAACTGATGGAATAGAAAGACGCCCACAAAATAATTACTTCCTCTCTCTCTCTCTCTCTCTCTCTCTCTCTCTCTCTCTCTCTCTCTCTCTCTCTCTCTCTCTCTCTCTCTCTCTCTCTCTCAAAATTATGAATATTTTTACATAAAAAACTGATAGAATAGCAAAGACGCCCACAAAATAATTACTTCCACTCTCTCTCTCTCTCTCTCTCTCTCTCTCTCTCTCTCTCTCTCTCTCTCTCTCTCTCTCTCTCTCAAAATTATGAATATTTTTACATAAAAAACTGATAGAATAGCAAAGACGCCCACAAAATAATTACTTCCACTCTCTCTCTCTCTCTCTCTCTCTCTCTCTCTCTCTCTCTCTCTCTTATTATCCATTAACGATTAACGTCTTTGGGCAAGAAACGCCAACAGGAGGACATAAGAGAATTGGTCCAGTGATGAATCCTTGACGGGACGGTTCATCACCCTCGTCATATCTGGCATCACCCCCACGGGGCCAAGAATGATGGGGGTCATTTGAAGTAAGTAGCAAAGATTAAGCCCCAGTCAGGCCCTTCTATGGATATATAAAGAGAATAATGAGAGTGTAAATGGAGCGCTTACCTGGAGTAATGGCGACCAGTTTTTCATCAAGTTCTCGCCTGTGGTTGGTATTACTGTATTAATCAACCTATGGTACGTGTTATGTTATTATTATTATTATTATTATCATTATTATTATTATTATTCAGAAGATAAGCCCTATTCATATGGAACAAGCCCCCCACAGGGGGCCACTGACTTGAAATTCAAGCTTCCAAAGATTATGCCGTTCATTAGAAAGAAGGAATAGTAGGTAAATAGAAATACAAGAAAAAATAAATGAAAAAATTATTTGATATATAGAAAATAATGTGATATAAAAAAAGGCTTCTTCTTCTTCTTCTTCTTCGTCTTTGTTTAGGAATGGTATTTATTCCACCCACCCGCAGTGGTGCACTTTTCTGCGAAACGCCCTTTGAGTCTCCTCTCCCTTCCTGAAGCAGAAGGGAACGAGTGTTTGCCTCTTCCCTAACAGAAGATACCAATCAGGAATCCACCCCTGACTGGGTAGGGGGGAGGAAAAATACCCGGAAAAGGAACAATTAGCATATTTCGAATCAGCCCTCGTAATCAAGAAGTTCTATAGACGAGGTTTATCTGTACACAAAATATTAGATGGAAGATGTTTGTCCTTTCTCTTAAGAGAACTTTGCACGAAAACATTCAATTAATTAGCTATTTTTGTTTGCCTTAATTTTGTATTAGCCATTGCATTAAGGGAATATCTGTGCTTTTCTTTGTGAATGATTAGTGACACATTCTTGTAAAGAATTGGTATTATTCATTATTTCGCCAAAAATTACTCATTACATAACATACTTTCCCTTGAATGGTAATTACAGTAAATTTGTAATTCGTCATTTATTATTTTTTATGAAAAGTGTTATACATAAGTTGGAGTTACTCCTTGCTCAGAAAAACTTTGCTTATTTAGATTCTGTAGGAGTCAAAAAAATAGTCTGTACTGAATAAAATTCTTTTCAATTATGGTAAGTGTATCTGGGAACATCCTGTTCCTTTAATTAACTATCCTTTTTTTCGGAGGAAACTCTACAGCGTAATACTGAAAAGAAATGTTTCAGCAAAAAGTGACTTTATATATATATATATATATATATATATATATATATATATATATATATATATATATATATATATATATATATATACATATATATATATATATATATATATATATATATATATATATATATATATATATATATATTGAAAGTGGCTTATTGCTTTACCTTGCCCCCAAAAAATGGACCACCAACTGCATGATAAAATTTGTGGAGGAAAAGAATTCATACAGAAATCACTACTTGCGGATAAAACTAACCGTCCAGAATACGTTTAGAATTCTGATAAGGTATTCATTAATGCTGAGATTTAATGAAGTTCATAATTACCTTCAATCACCGTCTTTATAGCTGGATTCCTACCAGAACATTTACAGTGGGAGAGAGTTTTGAGTAGATTTGTATTATATGACACTGGCGATGAACACAGAATACTTAATACGAGGGATTGCATAGGACATTCCGGAACACTTACTTGTAATCACACAAATGCAGATTTTATGAACGCAGTGAATCTAATTATGGAGTAGTGTCAGTTTCATTCCCACGCAATCTCACGTCAGACCCGAGGCTTATTTAAAATTACAGTTCGGCGCTCTTGGGATAATTACGCTTCAATGTGGTGATTAGATTTAGCCTGACAGGATATTAATTCTGGAATGACTATATTAGTTTTTTTATAGAAAACTTATGTTGTAGTGTCATTTAAAGTTCAATTTTAGTTTTCTCTGAAAGAAAACTATTTTGCCGCTTTTGTCTGTCCGTCCGCACTTTATTCTGTTCACACTTTTTTTCTGTCTACACTTTTTCTGTCCGCCCTCAGATCTTAAACACTAATGAGACTAGATGGCTGCAAATTGGTGTGTTGATCATCCACTATCCAGTCATCAATATAAGAACTATGTTTTCCACGACGACTGAGTTTTTGGTTCCGTGATGAATTAATATATTGTTGAGCTATCTGTTACGAGAAGGACTCATACAGAAAGAACTATGTACATGCAGACTAAACTATTAGTCGAAAATATGTTACCTCGAAACCTTCGGAAATGTGATGACAGAGTTTCTTAATGTTAGGATTTTATAAACGTCCGTAAATGCCTTTGTTCGCGATCGTCATACCTGCATTAATGCCAGAGCACATAGATCATGGGTTCCCAACCTGGGGTACATGTACCCCCTGTGGTACGTTTGTACTCTTCAGCGGGTACATTGGATCTGAGAGAATAGCCAGTACTGCGCAATGCAATATGTAATCTGCATATGAGATTGCACAATACCGTGTCTTTTTTTTTTATTTCCTCATTTTAGTAAGCAAAGCTTTACTCTACACAAACAGTTTCATAATAAAATTATACACAATATCAGTTTCATTGTTTTTCTTTTTCATCCTCAATTTTGAGGGGTACACAGGCATCTATAAAAATGCCCAAGTGGCACAGAAGAAGAAAAAGGTTGGGAGCCCCTGACATAAAGGAAGGGAGAGCATTGGGGAGATTCGTATTATAGGTCACTGGCGATGGCATAGCGTGAACATCTGGAGGAAAAGCAATATTAGAGTAAAAGAGTAATGATTCCATTATGACAGCGGGATCACAGATCGTTTCGGACGCCACATTTCGGGGAATATCAGAGTCATCGCAAGAATGCAAATGTTACGAACGTGTAGTGAATGTGATTATGAGGTAGTGCAAATTTAATTTTCCCATAATCCCGTGTCAGACCCGAGGTTAGTTTAAAATTATATTTCCGCCCCCCGCCCTTTTTTTGGGAGGGGGCTAAATCCGATTAAATGTGGCGAATAAAAATCATGCTAACAAGGTATGAATTATGGTGTTAATACATCGGTCATTTGAATAAACGCACAAAATTGCGTTATACACGAACTCATTTAATCAAACACAGTCTATATAACTTTGTTTAAACTGCTGTTTCAGTATGAATTGTATGCAAAATTGTTTCTGACTACTTTTTAAGGCAATGGAAATGTTTTAGGGTCCGGTTTCAAGGGTTAGAATGTTTTTGTTAAAGAAGGCAGTGAGAAACTCTTCGGTCTCGTTTGCAACCGAAATGAATCTCCAGAATTCGTCATCAACACGCGGTACTTGCCGCAAAATCTCTCTCTCTCTCTCTCTCTCTCTCTCTCTCTCTCTCTCTCTCTCTCTCTTTATACGTGCTGATGCCGGTTTCTACATGTGCGTTGCTCGTGAATTGATCGCAGGCATTTATCGGTCAGAACATCAAACAAGATTTTCCACACTCTGCGAAGTCTATTACTGAAACGGCCGATACAGTGAACCCTTAAACGAAGCTTCCCCTGCCCAACAAGAGAGAGAGAGGACAAATCTCCTGAATAGGATTCATCCTCTGAATAATAATAATAATAATAATAATAATAATAATAATAATAATAATAATAATAATAATAATAATAATAATAATAATAATAACTGTACTCATAATCTTAGGAGCACTAGGCACGATCGAAAGATCCCTGAAAAGGAATCTGGAAAAACTAGATGCCGAAGTAGCTCCAGTGAAAAAAGTGATGGACTCCTAAGGAGGCAGGATGCAACCTGGAACCCCACACTATAAAAACCACCCAGTCCAATAGGATGACTGTGATAGACAAAAATAATAATAATAATAATAATAATAATAATAATAATAATAATAATAATAATAATAATAATAATAATATGGGAAATCTGCCTTCAGCTTGCAACATTCTCATGATTAAAGCCTTGATGTTTTATCATCCCAGGCGGAAATTAGACGAGAGTAATCCATGCCGCAGAGATTACACGGGATTTTGGGATGCTGAGTCCCTGTCGAACGTCAATATTTTCTCCGGAGTTGAGACGAAGTGGCTGTATCAGTGGCAGACATAAGACACATTCTTCTTCACCACCTCAAGCAATTCTCCTTCTCTTTTAATGATTTATTTACATTATTACATATTTATTTATTATTCTGTTAATTAATTTTTGTTTATCTGATAACCGATCTCCTCTTCTTTCTGTATTTTCTGTTACCTTCTGTGACTTCTTTCAAATGAACACCATAATATTCTTTGGAAGCTTGAATTTTAAGAAAATGGCCCTGTGGGCTTGTTACATGTTAAGGGTGTTCATCTTTTGAATAATAATAATAATAATAATAATAATAATAATAATAATAATAATAATAATAATAATAATAATAATAATAATAATAATAATAATACGGTAGGCAAAGGTGAGGTATCCTGTCCAATACGTCCAGTCTGAAGGTAACGTCATTGAAATCAACACAATAGAATTAGTAATTGTACTACATATTTTCTAAGAAGTAGCTGTGAGTCAACAGCAATCTATTTTAGCACTGGACTAAAGCTGAACTTAAAAAAAAAAGCTAGGATACCATCAAGAAAATAACTGAACAAATAAAAATATTTGTTAGCAGAATTAATTGCAAGCTAAAGAAAGTATTTTGAGGAAAATTCATGAAAATATTCTTTGATAGCGTTTTAGATGCGAATGACTCCTGGGCGAATTAGGCAGGAGCTAGACGGTAAGAATAACCAACCAAAATACCTGTTAGCAGGACGACGTGAAAAGTATTGACCAGATTTTCATCAAGCTTGGTCAACACATTCTTTAGGGGACATCCTCTGGCTGAATACATATTAGATGGACCTGTCGAAGGCTAAACAACAAACCTGAAGGTCATGGCTTGCACAACTTCTGAAATTCATTTGCAACGTTGATAATTATAACAGATTTTTTCTTATAATAAAATCATGCCATTTGGCCTATAAAAGTTCAAAGGTCAAGGTCAAAGGTCAAAAAAACAAAGCCAGATCCTCCCCAGGACAAAGTCATTTCTCTTCCTACGTAAGTTTGCCTCCCACAATTTCATTTCCGCGTAATCTCATAGAACTTCATTTGTCCATCGTGGTGGTACAACGGCAGACGAAGCAATTTTATTTGCAAGGCCCAAACTGGTCATCAGTTCCGGGAGTCTGCCCGACTGGACGAGAAGTTACGAAACCGTCGTGCCTATTTTGGATAACCTTCTCTGGTTAATACCCGCAGGGGGTAGAGTCCCAGTGTACCTCATGCGGTGCACTGTGGGCATTACTTAAGGTTCTTTGCAACGTCCCCCCGGCCCCTAGCTTCAGCCCCCTTCATGCTTTTTCCAGTACTTCCGTTCTTATTCTCTTTCTTCCATCTTACTTTCCAGCATCTCCTAACAATTGTTGCATAGTGCAACTGCGAGGTTTTCCTCCAGGTTTGCCTTTAAAACCGTCTTTACTCTCAATTTCCCATTCAGCGCTGAATGACCTCATGGGTCCCAGTGCTTGCTTGACCTTTGGGCTAAATTCTATAAGCCAGTGCATTGACTTATGCTGTACATGAAGAAGTCATTCGGATATTTGATGTTGGCAACAAGAATACATAAGAATGCATAAGCAGACAACGTTTTCTCGAATCCAGCGACTTATTCAGGACCTTCTTCAGTATTTTGTCGAAGCTGGTGAGTTAAATCTGGATGGAAATGAAGATAAAAATATCGAAATTCAGATCGATGGAATGTCTAGATTCGGGACCATTGTTTTTGCATGAAAGCTTTCCCCAAATGAGAAACTATTCCAATTTCGATAATGAATTGAGAGCTGCTACTATCTCTCTCTCTCTCTCTCTCTCTCTCTCTCTCTCTCTCTCTCTCTCTCTCTCTGCAACTTTAAAACGCAAAAATAAAAAAAAGATTCGTGTTTTTTATTACTTAATTTAGCAATAAATATTGATTTATATATCCCTTGTAAATAGAAATAGATTTGCTATGTAACTAGTTTTATTAATGAAGCATTGACGTCCATTATTATTATTATTATTATTATTATTATTATTATTATTATTATTATTATTATTATTATTATTATTATTATTATTATTATTATTCAATGAAAAAATGTTATGCGTTGATAAAAAAAAATATTTTTCCAAATCGACAAAACGCACCTATAAAACAGGGAATGAATTTGAAATGTGATCTGCTAATTCAGGCAGGGCGTAAAAGGGCTGTGAAATAAAAAATCGAAGCGGAAAAACGAACGGATGGAGGCATTAAGGAATTAAAGATGAAAGGAAAAGAACAAAAGGGAATTAAAACGTTATGAAAGAATCTCCATTAGCCTGAAAGGCTCCCAAATATTTTCTGCCCTTTGCAGGACAGAAATAACATAATTGGAAAAACATTTTATCTGAGCTTTGTAATGAACTGGAGGTTTACGGAGGGTTAATGCTTTTATTCATGAAACATTAGTTATTAAGGTTGCTTAAAGTGCTCAGTTGGGCTCTTGTACTTAACACATGCCAGCGGTGTTCTTTGAAAGATGCCTCTATTATTATTATTATTATTATTATTATTATTATTATTATTATTATTATTATTATTATTATTATTATTATAAAATACTCATAGTAACACGAGTCTGGAAATGGAGAAACAAATCCACATTTATGTACGAGTCCGCATTTTTATTTTTAAATATATGTGCCCATACATATCTGTGGATTTTTTATCCATCATCATCATCATTTTATTATTATTATTATTATTATTATTATTATTATTATTATTATTATTATTATTGTTGTTGTTGTTTTTTGTTTTCTTTATGCAGTGTTAAAAGCACCGCACATTAATTTTCGCTAATCATGACAGAATAATGATGCTGAATGAAGGTACTCCTGAATTAAGGTTCTCCTGGGAATTGTTTTGATACCATTCAGTGCTATTCGATATTTGTTTTGTTCTACATTCCGGAAACATTTAAGCAAATATTTAAAGGAAATTCATTTTGGTGGGAGAACGATCATAACTATCTGATTATTAAAAGTTATCGTGATAAATAATTAGCTCAGTCCTATTCGCTCGTGGAGGAAACATCATAATCTGAATTTGCCGTGTGTTCAAATTATGTCTTTTTTAGTTTTCCATAAAAGAAAACTGTTGTGCGGGCTTTGTCTGTCATTTCGCACTTTTTTCTGTCAGCCCTCAGGTCTTAAAAACTACTGAGTCTAGAGGGCTGCAAATTGGTATATTGATCATCCACCCTCCAGTCATCCAACATACCAAATTGCAACCCTCTAGTCTCGGTAGTTTTTATTTTATTTAAGGTTAAAGTTAGCCGTAACCGGGCCATGGTTAAAGTTTCATGGGCCGCGGCTCATAAAAGCATTATACCGAGACCACCGAAAGATAGATCTATTTTCGGTGGCCTTCGTTATGCGCTGTATCGTCTGTACAGACAACTCGATTGCGCCGAAGAAACTTCGGCGCATTTTTTACTTGTTTAAATTTATTTTTTGTAATTTCTTACCTTTATTTCCTTCTCAGCATTAACCACAAAGTATGAAATCTCTATATCATCCAGTTTTCTCTCCTCTGGTCAAAGTTCTTCGACTTCCTCCACAGGAACTAAGCTTGTCTCGCGGCGGGGAGATCTCCTGAACAGAACGCAAAATGTTCAAAAATGTTCAGGGGAACAAAAATTACGACCGCGCGATAAGGGCTTTGAGGCTTTGCTCTCTGCCGTAACTAATGCTTATAATCGCTTTCATTTGACGCAGAAACTGTTCTTCGTTTTATCTCAGAATCCAAATGAGCGAGGCTGAAAATAAGGCGTTTAGTGCAGAAACTCTTTTTCGTTTCGTCTTAGAAACTAAATGAGCGAGGTTGGAGGTAAGTTGTGGGCAAATTAAATAAAACGTGGGGAAACTGTGGACCCAAAAAAATTAAATATGGCGCACATATGCTGGTGGGATAAGAGAGATTTTACTCAGAAAATTACTGCAACTGACGCTCATATTTTTTGCTCCACTCTCAGTGGGAGTCACAAAAACACCTACGATTTGTAAGGAATTATTTACCCTCCTTTCTTTGGTAAGTTTCTGGAAACTCTACGGTTGCTATTTAAGAAAGAACACTCTTTTTAAAAAAAAATAATTTGAAAGTTTTTCGAAAATTTATATCTTAATGAGAGAGGAATACGAGAGAGGAATATCTGTAAAAGAATTCTATTTTCTCTCAGTATTATTCATTTTATGAAAGTGGTATGAAATCTCTAAAGCAACTGATAATTGTAGAATGCTTATGCCTCATTTCCTTTTATACAATTTCATGAAAATTCAATAATGAAAATTGTTCTTGAGTCGAGTTCTTAAAAAACATTAACTTCATTTGTTTCAGAAAGAGATAACTGAACATTAACATCTGAATAATTACGAAAAACGAAGATCACCTTTAAACAAAGGGTTTGGAAGACCTTTCATGACATTTGCTGACATTCAGTTCCAGTATTTCAGTCGCTTCACTCACGTTTCTCTCCAGTTTCGTTTCTCTTCATCATCACATTATCCTTCCTCACATATACCGGGCGTTTGACTTTCTCTCGTCCCTCATAGTATTGCACCTCCATTATGCAATAATCTCTTATAAATGTATTTCTGAAATAATCTCCTATAAATGTATTGATGAAGTAGTCTCCATAATCTAATATAGGTGTATTTATCCAATAATCTCCTATAAATGTATTTATGAAATAATTTCCTATAAATGCATCTATTTACTTGTAGACCTCTACTCGCATCTGACGGCGCGTGTAATCTTCCATTTGGAATATGTACACAATAGATCTTCAGCGTGATTAATCTTAATTGGAGCGTTGTGTTAGCCATACCAAGATCTCCCGGCATGTGCCAATTAACAGATTATCTGGGGAACAATGGTTACCAGATTTCCATAAACATCAAGGGTGGGCTCAGGCGATATACGAGTGGCCGCGTTCAGGTAGTCTTAGCTATTTTAAGTTTGAGCTGGTAGTGCTAAAAATAAAAAAGTCGACCCTTCTGATTCATAGTGACTCAAATTTTTTACTTGATATCTTTTCAATGCTGACTTTGTTTATAAGAGAATGTCTATTTCCATTGAGTATTGATTAACTTTGGACTAAAATATAAGATCATACTTCACAAAATGAGACCAATTTGTTATTTGCTGCTATAAAAGATATTATTCAAATTGTCTCCCTTCTTGTGTAACGCCATGCCTTCAGTTATATAAGAATCGTTGGGGTGTGAAAAATACATCCATTTTATTTCTTTAGTCTGTACCTGTCATTAAATCATTTCAGTTTTCCCAAGGTTTTTTTAAAAGTTGATTGTCAGCTGCCTTCTAATTCTTCACTGAGACTCATTTTTCTGTGAAAGAAGTGTAGCTATATTAATTAAAATGTTTCATTTCCGGAGAGGTTGCTACTCTGAATCTCTTTTAAAACTGAAGAATGGAGACTATAAATTAAGCATATAAAAGATCTGTTGGTGTAGCAATTATGAAAGATAATTGTGGAAAATGGAATGTAGGGAGAATCAGGTAAAAAGGAAATAAAGGAATATGAAGGTGAGATTTAATTTTGTTGGAAAAATAAAAAAAAAAATCCAAGAGAGTTCTTTCTGAGTTTTTCAGAAGACTAGACATTGTTAAGGAATTTTTAACATAAACAATAGAAATACCATTTCCTTAACGCTCGGTGCAGTATTGAATGATGTATTTCTTTTACTTCTATGAATTTTGAGTCGATTATAATTAACAAAAAATTATTGTACTATAATGTAATCGCGCATACAGAATATTGAAACAAAGTATTCACATCTGAATTTAAATGTTTTGCCATTCTTCCTATCAATTGTTGTTAATAATAATAGCCACGTCGAAAAAGATTCAGAAAGTCATCTAGATTATTGTATATAACCAGTAAATTGTTTTATTCCTTTTTATCAAAATTGTTTAACATCATGTCTTCAGTATATACCCTAAATGTTCAATACGACAAGCTCAGCAATGGGAGATTCTGAGAACGAACGTGAAACTGAATACGATCTCATGAAATAGTGACTGTCACTACCAGACATCTCGAATAAAGAAGTATCTCCGTTAGAACAGGGCCATTACAGAACATAATCGCCATTTCCTGTACTAGTAACAGCGATAATTACCCGGCTACAAGGAATGAACTGCAACGTCCCTTTCCACTTACAATCACTCGAGCTCATCGCCGAGTCCTCGGTAGCTTGAAAGGACAGATGTAAGACCTGGCGTTGCTGCTTGAAAAGGAACTCTGTGGTTGTTCAAGTATTGTCTTTCTGCGGGAAATGATTCGTGAGGATTATTTTCGTTTTCTGTAAAAAAAACTATTGTGCCGGCTTTGTCTGTCCGTTCGCACTCTATTCTGTCCAAACTTTTATCTGTCCGCACTTTTTTCTGTCCACATTTTTTTCTGTCCTCACTTTTTCTGTCCGCCCTCAGACCTGGAAAACTACTGAGGCTAGAGGGCTGCAAATTGGTATGTTGATCATCCACCCTCCAATCATCAGACATACCAAATTGCAGCCCTCTAGCCTCAGTAGTTTTTATTTTATTTAGGGTTACAATTAGCCATAATCGTGCTTCTGGCAACGATATAGGGTAGGCCACCACCGGGCCGTGGTTAAAGTTTCATAGGCCGTGGTTCATACAGCATTATACCGAGACCACCGAAAGCTAGATCTATTTCCAGTCTCCTTGATTAAACGCTGTAGCGGTTGTACAGAAAACTCGATTGCGCCGAAGGAACTTCGGTGCATTGTTTACTTGTTTCCTCGTGTGACAAATTCATGCCTTATAATGACTCCTTCAGGTAATATACACAGAGCTCAAAAGCATTTGGTACGAGTATGTAGTGTCAGTTAGAGAGGAACCTTCAAAAATAAAAAAAAACTTTTTTAAGAAAGTGTTAATGTACAATTTAAGATCAAAATATTGCTCGTTTAATCTTGTACTAATTCCACTGACTTTCGCTGAAATGACAGTAATAATTAAATGCTTAAAATAGAAAAAAAGGCTCAACTTGTACCATAAATTCTATTAATTCTGGAAACAGAACATGAAATAGTTTTGGACGAAGTTTGGAGAACCAGAGAGTGACCAGGTCAATGGAAGGTCACAGACAGAGCACCAGCAATTAGTCAGTGGTACAACTTCTCGCGTCAGCAATTACAACATGTCAGTCCTCTGATTACATCAGGAGAAGTTAGAGAGAGAGAGAGAGAGAGAGAAGCTGGTACTCTACGTACGATGATTACTTGTTAATGCTCCTCTTACCAAGTTAATCAGGTGTTCGCAGTTGTTTCTGTTACACACACACACACACACATACACACACACAGCTAATTTATATTTACGATGATTTCTTGTGAATGCTCCTCTTGTAAATGCTCCTCTTACTAAGTTAGTTAGGTATTCGCAGATTTATTAGTTAGATAACGAGAGAGAGAGAGAGAGAGAGAGATCTTTACTAGTATGATTTAGTCTTCCAAGAAGGGTCCATGTCTTGACAGAAAGTCTCGTTTAGCTAATCTAGGTATCTGAAAACATCTCCAGAAACCAACAATAAGGACCCTACGGTAGGTAAAAGATTTATTCTTTATAATATATCTAAACTTTACTTTACTTACAGTTTTTTACCATCTGCACCAAAAAACAAAAGTATTGTCATTACTTTCACCCAGTTGCGAAGATCACTGAGTAGCTGCCGAATGTTAGACGAACGGGAGGCGAAGCAATAATGATGAAATGATAGACAAAAATAAAAAAGAAATCATATACACAGTAATGAATGATGTTTGCCTAACGTATCCTTTTTGATTTACATATGTACAATTTTTCATTACCATAGATATCATATTTTACGTTTTTAACGAAACAACAACAATTTTGATGCAATAATAGAAAAAAGATTAAAAATAATATGTACATTAATGAGTGATTGTCCATTTGTTTGCCTAACTTATTTTTATTAATTTTTATTTGTATGCTATCATCAAGAAAATAATTTTTTTAAAAATCCTTAACTAAACTTTAAATGAGATGCTATTCTATACGTGCTAAGAAAGGCAGCGTTGCCATAGCAACGGTCAGGCAGCATCCAGCAGTGTGGCAACTTTCTTGTTTTAAATTACTGGATGGATTACACCCACGTGGACAGCATCCATACATCCTCTTTAACAAGACAGCTGAAAAGAGCAGAATGTAGCTTTTGTGAGAGCTCGTTTTCAATTCTTTTTTGGCAGAAAAATACAAGGAATGGTGAAAGTTGATTTTTTTTTCATTCATTATCAATGTACCATTGTTCATTACTGAACTTTGAAGTCCGGTAGCTGAAGACCTGCTTATCAGTTCATACTTCAAGATACTTGAGTGATTTTGGTTGTCTGTAAGAGAAAACTACTGAGATGGCTTTGTCTGTCCGTCCGCACTTTTTCTGTCCGCCCTCAGATCTTAAAAGCTACTTAGGCTAGAGGGCTGCAAATTGATATGCTAATCATCCACCCTTCAGTCATCAAACATACCAAATTGCAGCCCTCTAGCCTCAGTAGCTTTTATTTTATTTAAGGTTAAAGTCAGCCATCATCGTGCTTTTGGTAACGCAAAAACACAGGCCACCACGGCCGGCTGAGAGTTTCATGGGCCGCGGCTTATACAGCATTACACCAAGACCACCGAAAGAGAGATCTATACGCTGTACAGAAAACTCGATTGAGCGAAGACACTTCGGCGCATTTTTTACTTGTTTTTTTTTTTATTGTTTGTTAATGTACCGGTGTTCATGAACAAATTGAAGTACGCTAGTCGTAAATTTACTTAGCATCATCTCATACTTCAAAAGACAGGAGTCATTGATAACTATCGTACGTCCTCGCAAACTTATTTAAATATATTGTCCTTCAAGAGAATCTCCTGCAAAGACATCGAGTGATTGATTTCTGGAATTCATAGGCTGACAACAAGGCGTTAATCAAGTACAAGGAAAATAGAATCAGGAGGGATACCACTGCAATTGCAATGACGCCGTGTGGTCATCAAAATGATGAAGATTTTCAACAAAATTTTCGGCCATTCCGTTGTGAGGGAGCCTAAAATCAATAATAATAATAATAATAATAATAATAATAATAATAATAATAATAATAATAATAATAATAATAATAATAATTTTAAAAAAAGATACTTATAGTAACATGAGTCTCTCTGTTGGGATTTATTTTTAAATATATGTATCCAAAAATAACTGTTGATTTGTTTCTCCCATAATTATAATAATAGAATAATAATAATAATAATAATAATGAATTTCGAGTCAATGGCCCCTATAGGCTTGTTCCATATGAATCGGGTTTATCTTCAGAATAATAATAATGGTGATAATAATAATGATAATAATAATGATAATAGT
>JANJGK010005419.1:0-15000 GCA_039081455.1 Macrobrachium rosenbergii | reverse complement strand
AATGACATTAGTACGGGAAAGAGGAACTCAGTAGATTGAATGAAACTGGGGAATTCCAGCCACAGTTCGAGAAGCTTCCACGAAGGGTCCCTCTGAAAATGAGAGATATGCACATTATACGCCAGTAATGAAAATAGACAAAAGAATAATGAATTCGAAGCTGCACTGAGGGTGCCAAAGGAGTAATAAAGAATTAATACTGCCGATGCAAGAGGCGCACGGACATTGGGAGATTTCTGGCTTTCTCTTTAAGAAAATATTACGAGACAAAAGCGTGACTGAAATGGGGCTCTTCCAGGGCACTTTACCTTAGCAGATTTTCCGAGGGCGCGTAGAAGGCAGTCCGTGGATGACTTGCGATTTCCGAGGGCGAGTTTCTTCCACGTGGTGAGATGCAAGGGCTTCCGTAAAAGGGGCAAGGCGATGGGGACTCCTCGAAACTCCAAGCAATGGCGTGTGGGCTCGAGGCAGGCCAGCGGTGGAGAGAACACTTGGAATACGGTCGAAGGGCACGAGGAAACGTATACTTTGGAAAGGGCCACGTGGTTGGGATGCAAGGGCATCGGTGGGGCCAGGTGTTGAGGACGTCTTCACAAGTTCACTCCATATCTTCCAGCCCGCGTGTGTGTCGAGACCTCGTGGGCTTTTGCTTTTTATCCCCTCCTTTGGGGCAGGGGGGTGCGCCCAACACAGATGCTTTGACTCATTGCACCTGCTGCCCGCAGGGGAGGTTTTGGCCTGTAGGAGAAACACCCAAGCCAGATTACTTTTGCCTCGAAGGAAAGATCTTTATCAAAAATGGGAGCGCCTTTAATCTTTTAAACCCCTGTTTTTAAGTCGATAGACAGATGGTCTATCGATCGGCCGGCTGGCAGTAAATGAAACACGACAGAACAACAAAGGAGGGGGGGGGGAGGCAATTTGCTAGCGAATTCTTGCTAATCATAATACCTCCCCATACAAGATGATGTACATACCTCCTTCGGGTGTGTACATCGATATTCAAGAATGAGCGGCAAATGCTTTACGTTACTCTACATTCTGCCTTGCAATGAACTTTACTCCTAAGGGTTTTATGAAGCTGTGACATTACTTTTAATAACACATTGGGACAATTTTCGTTAACAGAACGCAAAGTGATTTAAACACTTGCAAAAGAATAATTACTTTAGATTTGGTTACCCACTGTAACTTTATAAAGTGACTCGAACAATTGTGAATTAATTAAGATTATAGGACCACGCATATGAGGCTATGGCCAACAAATGAAAAGAAATGGTTATTGTTCAAGAATTAAAATACACGGTTACTTAATTTTAGATAAAATGCATGCGGTTAGTACAATCTGCCTTGAAGAGGCTGTGTAAATTAAAAACAGCGTTTACTTTTGTAAATGACATCCCCTTTTACGCGATACTGTAATGACTATACATATTCGCATTGATAATTTATCTTCGTTTTAACGTACTTTGCTGAGCCGGCCCCACACGGATTTTGACAGCTGTATGCGGGCGAGAGTATTCGCGAGGTTTTAATTCGCTAACCTTAAACTACGCTAATTTTATGCGTCCACTGCCTACTCAATGTTATGACGGGGCGAGCAGACAAAAGATGTGGGGTAGGACAAACAGCAATCTTGGAAGGAATGGAAGGGGGAAAAGGGATAATAATAACAAAAGGAAAATTAGCAAGACGTTACGAATGAAAACTTGACCGCATATGAAAGGCGGGACACGTCCCTCAGAGCTTACGAAAGGGGCATTTAAATCACAAGGGCAAGAGTTTATGACTCGCGATTCATGAAAATAAAGATAACTAAATGACTAAAAGAAAGTAAATGATATTGGCAGAAGAGCTAAGGGAAAAAGAGTGAGGGTTTTATTGTGTTAGGCGGGAATTTATCGTCTTTCGCCTATAAATTACGGCCCGGACTATCACTTCAGTCCCAGGTCGAGGAAAGCGCACCCGAAGGGCGCGACTCCTTCAGGAGGGGCTGACACGCACGCCCGGTGCCAAGGTATGGGCGCAAGGGCGTGCCACTTCTCACTCTGTTATTCTTAATGATTTTATACATTGTGTGGGGAATGGTATCCCGTATTTAATTGCCTCTTGTGGGGATAATTTAAGGGAAGATTAAATAGAAGGTGATAAGAAATAGAAGTTCCTGAGGAACGGAGGAAGATAGAGGAGGGCCTGACATCCCCTTCTGGATTAGGGGTGCCAAGACCTTCGAAAGATGAAATGGTGGCACAGGTGCCATGGGAGCTCTAGAGCTCTTTGTAAGCTACCTGGAAATTTCCACGCCCGTGGTAATTTCGCCTCGAGTCTTTCTTAATGGGACAGTCGTCCTCGGCCGGGGAAGCGGAGGGCCCGCGACCGGAGGGCGGCACGGAGTACCACCTGGGCCTGCTGATGCGACAGCTGATGCAGGAGTGTTCCGTGCGGGTTCTACCATGATCCGTCGCGGCTCTTGTAGTTCATCGGCCAAGTGAGATATGGCAGAATCCTGACTTGCAATTGCGTCGGCGACGGGCTGAGGCAGAGAGGAGGCGGTCGGGGGTGGCGTGAGCGGCTCGCAGGTAACGATGACCAGCTCAGGCACGGGTTGCGAGGCCGCACCTGCAGGTGAGCTTCCGCGGTGGTCGGGAGGAACCGTCTCTCTGACCGACGCTGGTAGCGGTGCCAGGCCGGGGGGAGAGAGGGGGTCCTGAGTTGGATCCCGTGAATGGAGATCGGCGTAGCGCTCTGGCGCTGGCACTAGGGCAGAGTCAGGCGCTATCAGAGGTTTCTTGGGCTCGTCGGTCAGGACGGACGAAGCTTGGCTCTGCTCGGGGCGTGCAAGTGGCACCGGCAGGAATTTGGCATCTCCTGAAGGGAGATCTGATTGGGGCCCTGGCACTGGCACTGAGGCAGGGCCGGGCACTGGAATTGGATCGGGAACCGATCGAGGGGGCCACTGTACATTGTACTCAGGTGGCACTGGTGGGGACTGCACGTCCTTCTGGTACCCAGGGGGCGCCAGTCTTGGCTGAGGGAGAAGCGGGGGAGGATTACTTGCGCCCGCGGAATGATTCTGGGAATGTGGACCCCTAGATTGTCGTGATTTCGGCAGGGACTGGAAGTCCTGTCCCAGGATGACGTCATAGCCTCCGGGGAGATGGCTTGCTACTGCAAGATTGCACATTTTGGATTGGTGAGGTCGTAAGACTCTCAATTGGACCGTAGGGAGTATCATCTTAAATTGATTTATTCCCTCGATCGTGACGAGTTTCCGTCTATTGACGATAGCTCCGTAGGGAACTCTGTCCCTCCGGATGAGGGAGATTTGTGCGCCCGAGTCCTCGAAAGCAGTGACTCGGCGCGCGGGTTCGCTACCTCGTGGAGGGGCCACGTATACAGGCCCTTCGGCGGGAGGGCCTAATGATGTGGGATCTGTGATGGCCAAGGCGACGGTGGGAGTATTTACTTTATTATTGCGTGGGCATTTCGCCCATGCGGGAGAATGGCCATAGACCTTGCACGCCGTGCAAAAGGTCTGGCTAAAGTCTTTCCGCGCTGCCCCTGTGGAGGGCGTAGGCGAGTTATTTGTCGGTTTTCCGGGAGAGAGAGGAGCCGGTTTCTTGTTCCGGCACTGTTCGGAGGAATGCCCCGTTTTCTTGCAATAATGGCAAGTTAGGGGCTTGCCCGAGTTCCCATTTTTGTGGGAATTTGAACCTCCGAGGAGGGACGGGGGATTTATCTTCCGCCCCATGGATCCTTCTTGAGGGTGGTGAGTTTCCCACATGTCTGCTATTCGGCAACACTCGGTGAGTGTTGCTGGGGCTTTTTCCACTATATGAGTGGCGAGGGCAGGAGGGGCGTAGCGCAGGAAATGCTCGAATTTAAACCGCTCGAGTACCTCGGCGGTGTTAGTGGCGCCTTCGGAATCGAGCCATTTTGTCAACGCCCGCTCCGAATGGTACGCCAAATCGGACCAGGTCTGGCCTGCTTCTCTGGGCTGCTCTCTCCAACGTCTCCTCCACCGCTCGGGGGTAATCTCGTACGCCTTCGTAACTGCTTGGCGTACGGCTTCCCAGTTTCCCCGATCGTCTGCGGGAAGGGCGTGGTAAGCAACGAGGGCCTTTCCGCCCAGGAATTTAGTGAGAACAAGGGAGAGTTCCGCGGGGGAGAGATCGCAGCACTCCAGGACTCGTTCGGCCCTTTCAAGCCATACTTCGGGTTCGGACTCGGTCCATTTTGGCATGAACGAGTGAGCTTGGCTGAGGGCACTCATCCCCGCGGCAGGGGGCGGGGGGGTGGCGGGCTGTCGTTCTAGCATCTGGAGCTCGTGGGCGCGCTGTCGCTCTCGATCTTCCCATTCTCGTTCCTCCCTTTTCTCTTGGGCGATTCTGTCTCTCTCCTCTCGTTGTTCTTGGGCAATTCTGTCCCTCTCCTCTCGTTGTTCTTGGGCAATTCTGTCCCTCTCCTCTCGTTGTTCTTGGGCAATTCGTTCCCTCTCTCTCTCGGCACGTTCTTTATCCTTCTCCTGCTCTTGGGCAATTCTTGCCCTCTCTCTCTCCTCACGTTCTTTATCCTTCTCCTGCTCTTGGGCAATTCTTGCCCTCTCTCTCTCCTCACGTTCTTTGGCCTCTCGTTGCTCTTGGGCAACTCGTTCTCTCTCTCTCTCTCCTCACGTTCTTTGGCCTCTCGTTGCTCTTGGGCAACTCGTTCTCTCTCTCTCTCCTCACGTTCTCTTGCTCTCTCCGCCTTGGCATCGTCCACTCGCTCTTGAACCCATGCTCTCAGATCTTGCCCCGATAGTCCCATGTCCTTCCCAGCGGACATGTAGAATTTGAAATCCTCGTTTTGTTGGGCTCTGGTATTAGCCATCTTGAAACAATGGGTATATGATATGTCTGAGAAGACTCAGGTTGTCTGAAAAGACTCAATTGCAGGAATCTGAAACACTCAATTGTTCAGACTGCAGGAGAATGGATCTGTCCGAATAAGACAGTTGATTAGTAAGTCTGGGGAGACTTTTTGTTAAAATTGGATGTGTCTTGGAAAGACGTGGTTGTTCTTGGCGAACGAATTCTAATATGCGTCTCGGAAGACGTAGTTGGATTTTGTCACGCTCGGACTTGGCCGGCTGTAGCGTGAAGTTAAGGAGTTGTTCTAACGAACTAGAATGATCAGTCCCGTAAGGGCTTAGATGTGTGTGAACTACACTATATAATGTCTCAAAAGGACTTAATTTTGGGTTCCCGCAGGAATGAGAAATTCTCGCCACGTGCGACGTAGAATTTTTGTATGAGTCTCTGAGGACTGGAATTTGGAGAAATTCTCGCCACATGCGACGTAGAATTTTAGGAGTCTCTGAGGACTGGAGTTTGGAGGAATTCTCGCCACGTGCGACATAGAATTTTAGGAGTCTCTGAGGACTGGAATTTGGAGAAATTCTCGCCACGTGCGACGTAGAATTTTAGGAGTCTCTAAGGACTGGAATTTGGAGAAATTCTCGCCACGTGCGACGTAGAATTTTAGGAGTCTCTGAGGACTGGAATTTGGAGAAATTCTCGCCACGTGCGACGTAGAATTTTAGGAGTCACTTAGGACTTGGAATTTGTGGAATTTGGAGGAATTCTCGCCACGTACGACGTAGAATTTTAGGAGTCACTTAGGACTTGGAATTACGATTCGTCCCTTAGGACTTAGAAATTACTAACGGGAAACCCAAAGAAAAATGTTTGCTGGGAAATGAATGGGGGAGAAAAAAAAATGCTACACACGCGGGCATGGGCGGGGGGGGGGGGGGGGGGTGCAGGTCGTTTGGCCAACACCGGAGGTATTTTTAGATTCTGGGTGAATGAACCCGTATATTTATATACCGTCTGGGATTCCGGAGAATTTCCCAGTCGTCTGAGAGGATAACAGTACAATGGCCTGGTAATTTTCCCTATAAGCGGAGTTTAAATTTCGCTTTCCTAACACCTAACTCGAATTCTAACTACACTGAGAGAATTTTCAGCAATGCAAGCTGACTTCGTCGTGTCCCACGTGGGAATTTATTCGCGCCTAAATAACAGTTCGCTCATTCGAAATGCGAAGTAAAATTTATCACAGAGGAATTTCTTTCGCACTATTCCTCGAAACAAAAGATATGGCAAAGATTTTAACACAGAGGAATTTCGCACTATTCCTCGAAGCAAAGGATGGTTAGCACTGGTTATTTCCTAACTACCTATCCTGAAAGGCATGCATTAACGAATCTAATACGGCGGTTCTTTTCTCTCAGTGATTACATGCGTCCCTATTTCTAATTCCTAGGAACAGTCACGATTGTAAAAAGGTTTTGCTAAGATAAACACATTACTTACGTGGAATTTTCTGGATCTGTGTGCTGGTTTTACACATAAGGTTCGTAATTGTCTCGTACCCAGCTTAGCTTTGCTAATAGCTGATCTGGCAAGTTGCAAATGCAATAAAGCAACACTAGGGGAACTGCAACTGCAAAACGAGATCTATGGCCAGGTCGCCATTTTTACGTTTTTCCGTGGTTTTAGTTTGAAATATGCTCTGTGAGACAGGTAGCAACAATTTAAGGTAATTTAGCCTTGTGATTCTGACTTCGTGGGTACGGGAAAACGTAAAAAAAGAGGAAAACAAAGGAGAATTTCATATGAGCGTAGGGCTCTGGTTACTGAGGGAAATATTACGTAAAACACGTGGGCACATTTAAAGTAGTGTATTTACATAAAATGACATTAGTACGGGAAAGAGGAACTCAGTAGATTGAATGAAACTGGGGAATTCCAGCCACAGTTCGAGAAGCTTCCACGAAGGGTCCCTCTGAAAATGAGAGATATGCACATTATACGCCAGTAATGAAAATAGACAAAAGAATAATGAATTCGAAGCTGCACTGAGGGTGCCAAAGGAGTAATAAAGAATTAATACTGCCGATGCAAGAGGCGCACGGACATTAGACAAGGGAGATTTCTGGCTTTCTCTTTAAGAAAATATTACGAGACAAAAGCGTGACTGAAATGGGGCTCTTCCAGGGCACTTTACCTTAGCAGATTTTCCGAGGGCGCGTAGAAGGCAGTCCGTGGATGACTTGCGATTTCCGAGGGCGAGTTTCTTCCACGTGGTGAGATGCAAGATGACATTAGTACGGGAAAGAGGAACTCAGTAGATTGAATGAAACTGGGGAATTCCAGCCACAGTTCGAGAAGCTTCCACGAAGGGTCCCTCTGAAAATGAGAGATATGCACATTATACGCCAGTAATGAAAATAGACAAAAGAATAATGAATTCGAAGCTGCACTGAGGGTGCCAAAGGAGTAATAAAGAATTAATACTGCCGATGCAAGAGGCGCACGGACATTAGACAAGGGAGATTTCTGGCTTTCTCTTTAAGAAAATATTACGAGACAAAAGCGTGACTGAAATGGGGCTCTTCCAGGGCACTTTACCTTAGCAGATTTTCCGAGGGCGCGTAGAAGGCAGTCCGTGGATGACTTGCGATTTCCGAGGGCGAGTTTCTTCCACGTGGTGAGATGCAAGGGCTTCCGTAAAAGGGGCAAGGCGATGGGGACTCCTCGAAACTCCAAGCAATGGCGTGTGGGCTCGAGGCAGGCCAGCGGTGGAGAGAACACTTGGAATACGGTCGAAGGGCACGAGGAAACGTATACTTTGGAAAGGGCCACGTGGTTGGGATGCAAGGGCATCGGTGGGGCCAGGTGTTGAGGACGTCTTCACAAGTTCACTCCATATCTTCCAGCCCGCATGTGTGTCGAGACCTCGTGGGCTTTTGCTTTTTATCCCCTCCTTTGGGGCAGGGGGGTGCGCCCAACACAGATGCTTTGACTCATTGCACCTGCTGCCCACAGGGGAGGTTTTGGCCTGTAGGAGAAACACCCAAGCCAGATTACTTTTGCCTCGAAGGAAAGATCTTTATCAAAAATGGGAGCGCCTTTAATCTTTTAAACCCCTGTTTTTAAGTCAATAGACAGATGGTGTATCGATCGGCCGGCTGGCAGTAAATGAAACACGACAGAACAACAAAGGAGGGGGGGGGAGGCAATTTGCTAGCGAATTCTTGCTAATCATATATATATATATATATATATATATATATATATATATATATATATATATATATATATATATATATATATATATATATATATATAATATATATATATATATATATATATATATATATATATATATATATATATATATATATATATATATATATATATATATATATATATATATATATATGTATATATATATATATATTGCTGGAGATACACTGAAGAACCTGAAGCCCTCTTCAGAGGGAAAGTAACTATAATATCAGAATTCCTACAGTCAGATTGGTCAAGTTGTCTGAAGTCCAGGTAGGAACCTGGTATTACAGATATTCCGTTCATGTAGAAATTCTAATCTAATTTCATTCCCTCTGACAATGGGGAAAACATTCCTTTTCAGGCCTATGGAATTTCAGTGTATCTTTAGCAATACATCACGATTTATACTCGAGATAAGTCTTACTTTATTTTATTTTGCAAAGAACGTGACTGTTCTTCATATTCTTCATATTTCGTTTTATATCGCACTTATGCATCATAATGTCATACGCCATTGAAACTGCAATGTCTTCGGGTCTGGACTGAGTTCATTGTATTTCTACGTTTATTTTCAGCTTGTTTTTTGCCGGGGATAGATCATTTAATAGATAATCTCCTCCCTCTCCCTGCCATAATGGACTCATTTCGTCAAAATAACAAATGTATCTTTCGCTTTGAAGAATGCTTGACTCTATGTTACCAGCAGCCCCCTGGATGTGATCTAAATAGTATTCAGTTTCTTGATATCATTAACCCGTGTGTTCCTCGAGTCCTGTCATAAACACCGTTAGTATCTGTAAGCCCACAGCACATACAGTTATTAGAATTACAAGTTCTTGAACGTGGTCCAACACAATAGCATAAAAATGCACATATAAATCTTCAGAATCAAAAGCCATCTGAACCAGAACACTTGAAACCATATTTCTAGCGTTCTGATTTTTACAAATCAAACTTTAGATGCAGCTGAGTAAGCGAGAAAGTTAAAACCATTTAAGCAGAACCTCAACTATATACTGCTACTTTCTCCTGCAAAACTTAAAACTGCATTCCATCACTGAGGCTATTCCGAAATGGCACTTTAATATACGAGGACAAATTCCAGCTACAGAAGGATATTTTAATCTTCCAAAGAGCTTCAGTCGATTTTTTCCAGCGACTAACCTGGTTCCCGCACTCCGTGGGGACACTTAAACCAATTAGGTTTTTACAGGTGTTACAGATATTGCTTGCAACCTCCTTTCTCTTTCACCATTGTCCATCATGGGGTAGTTCAAGCGCTAACCATTGGGGACCTGGAAGTAAAAGAATGAACCCCAGTGGTAATCTTGTGGAAGACTGGAAGACTGGAACTCGAGGGCCATAATCATATTTTCTCATTTTCTATTTTTTATTCCACGCACACCTCCAGGAAGATGAATATGATGTAATTGGCAAATGTCAGTGCGAGATATTGACCATTAATTCCAGTGTATTTCGATTCTCATTTTGGCATAGCAAGAGTTCCGAGGTTAATTACCTACACATACTCTTTCCTTATATGTTAATATATATATATATATATATATATATATATATATATATATATATATATATATATATATATATATATATATAGTTATAATGTTTGTGTGTATTTGTGCTTGCATTTGTGTGTGTCTCGAACAATCAAACGAATGATATTCCATGAAAGGTTTGTAATTCTTGCTTCTTAACTGCAGAACAAGGAAGGCTTTTAGTAGAAGTTGCCTGAACCGAAAGCAATTACTGTTGACCATTTTGAGCAAACTCTGCCTCTGTTTCTCCTTCCCAAAGTCTGTCGCGAGGATTAAGAAGTTCTTGGGAATCGGAGTTGAACTCTTATGGGAGTGTAATTGTAAAGTTGATCTCTCTCTCTCTCTCTATTCTTCGTCTCTTTCCAGCCCTTCCAACTCTTACAAGATTCTCTCTCTCTCTCTCTCTCTCTCTCTCTCTCTCTCTCTCTCTCTCTTCGTCTCTTCCCAGCTCTTCCAACTCTTGCGATGTTCCTTCCATGACTAATCCTCGAATACCTTCTTCTCCCCTGGGCACCTGAGGGGCGTGTTAATTCATGCAGGCAAATGAGAACACATCGTCTTCTATGACTTTTCTCTCGTTCTGCATCAAGAGGAAACAGAGAGAAGGGGGAAATAAAGTATGATGGATTGATGATTATGAATACTGACGAAAGATTAGGGTTCGGGAGCGTTTGATGAGAAAGCGTAAGAAAGGTTTTCATAAGGAATGCATAAAATTGCTCAAAATGCATATTGGCATAACAGGGTATAAATGCATTAACTAAAGTGTTTACTGATGGTTACTTTTGATGATAAGAGATTAAATTACCGGTATCTGAGGATATGCACCACTGAAGAACGGGGTATAAATACTTTCAATAAAATGATCGATATTAGAGGATATGTATTACAGAGCAAAATCAGGGGGATTTCTGTGTTTACTGAAATTATCAGGACTGAAAATTACCTTTACGCTGTTGCATATAAAAATTGCTATTCCTGCTCACCATTCGCTACCTTATTTTCACTATCAGCTTTGCCATAGCTTATTAATTTTACTATCTGTACTGCTAAGAAGTGCAGTGCTCTTTTGCTGAATTTAATAAGTAAGTCTGCTACAAAGTCTGCTACACAATGGAGATCTAATCATGGGCGAAAAGTGATGTGTTTCGAGTAGACCCTCCTGTTTCAATGTTTTGTTTTAGGCCATTAATATTGCCTACATATATGACAAATGAAATATAATGCTAAGTATGAAGAAAGGCTTGGCAAAAATAGTAACTGTTGATTATCTAGATGATTAAAAATATGAATAAAAATATGATTATACTTTCAAATATTCAGAGGACTACTCTCGTTTCACAAGTTCAGAGATATCACCTGACTGACCACTGAATAATGTAATCTCAAAATATCCTCAAATTTATATATTTATTATTTAAGAAATTAGAATAACAAAGCGGTTATAGTTTAACTTACAGAACAGATTTAGCGAACTGGCAGATTTTAAACAAGTGCAAGAAATGACACTGGTATTTGAGTCAAATCCTTTTGAAATAGTATCACTTAGCTGGCGCTCTTTGGATAACTGCCTTAATGAAATATTTCAAAGATGATTCAGGCTGTGGATTTTATTTATCTTGCGAAAAAATAACAGAATAGGTCAAAGTATCCCCTTGCTGGTGTCATTTGACCCTTTTCGGCACAAAAGCATATAAAAAAGTTTCGTGATAAGTGACAATAAACACCAAGGCTTTAGTTTTATTGCAAAATTAATGGCCGCCTCAGGCCTCCATGGTCAGGCAGAGTAAGGATTATATGGCCATTATGGCCGCGTGTCGACAGTGAGCCTTAGGGTCTTATTGCTTTTGTTTTTTTTTTTTGTTTTTTCAAAAGCGCTGGGTTATTTAATGAATGATATGTGGTTGCCGGAAGAGGAAAGATATTGTCGCTTGATTCAGCCACCAGATGGCTCTCTCAAACTAAGACAGAGGGTAGTTTTAATCCAGCAATCATAAAGTTTTCACTCAAACTGTCAGAATCACCTACGAAACGAAAGACTGACAAAATCAATCATTTCATTTCCATTTCTTTCTTTACCTGGCCAAAGAGATGCCAGAAACCACTTAACTCCCATCACTGCAAATGGAGACTGACGTAATCAATCATTCCATCTCGTTGTTTTCTAAACTTGACAAAAGAGATGTCAGGTTCGAATTAACACTAATCACTGGAAAAGCGGCGAGGAAAAATTTCTACGTGGGCTGAACCCGAAAGAGAAAATTCGGCTCTTCTTTCGAAACTCCATCTCTGGGATATCTCGAGAATTTCCGAGGGATGAGCAAATGCATCTCAGGCGTGTATTTCGTCTTTTCGGTGTCGTCCATTCGGCTGTTGCACAGAAAGCCTCTTTGCAAAATGCAAAATGAAGAAAATCTTTCTTTTTCCTTTTTTGCCCTCGTGCGATATGATACTTTCCCTCCTTGAATTTCTTTCGAAAGTTATACATAATTTACTTTGTGACAGACAAATTCCAGAGAATGTTTTGTTCTTGTCATGACATTTGAGTCGATGAAAATAAAATACAGCAAATTTTCGTTCAGATTGTCAAAGAAAATGAACAAAAAATTATGATAATAATATCCTGACTTACATAAATATCACCCATTTAGAAATATTTGTTTTATATTATTTCTACTCATCGAAGGAAATGGCATTCCATTATTTATGCAAACCTGATATTTTAAAAAAATGTGAACAATTCTGATTTTACGATATCCTGATAAGAATTATCTTGAAGCTCTCAACACAGGATTATAACTTATTAAAAAAAGGTCAGTTCTGATTTAATTAATTTTCTACGAGTGTGTACGTTTCTCCAGCACTGGAAATATACTCTTAAAAGTACCGTTAATGTTACATGACATTAGAATAGCTATTGCTCTGAAATACCCTGACGCATATTTCACCTCTGCTGATCTCTCCACATTTATTTTGTACTGTGGATGAGTAGATCACCTGAAAAGCTTCAAACGTTTCCTGTATTTGCGTTCATTATCCTTACTTCGCTTCCATACTGGAGAACTGGCTCAACATTCCCTGCACACATTGCAACTTTTGCTTCCATAGGAATTCAAGTTGCTCTCAGAATCTTTTGCACAGATCCTGCTGCCTTCCTTGCTTTACTTAAGCTGTGAAGACCCTTTTCCTCTATCATACACAATCATTAATATATCTTCATCACATTGGTGTTGCCTTAGTCTAGGAAATCTATGTTTAAAATTATTCTTATGTTCATACAGAACTTGTTCTTCTAAGTATTCCTTTTGGATGTAGTTATGTTTTGAGGAAAAGTTGAATTTTTTAGAGATGTGAGACGGAAGTAATTAACATTCACTCATCAGCAACCATGAAAGCCTCCAGCCTGCCTCCTCTCTCTCTCTCTCTCTCTCTCTCTCTCGTCTCTATTACACGCTTCTTTTCCCCCATATAATCACATCTTAAACTGATATCTCTCCAAAACATTTTTTCTCAGTTTTTGTCACAGCTTCCCCCAAAATAACAAAACTGAAAATCTTTGCCCCCAAAATCCAGCCGTTAATAGCCCAGGCAAGTTAGGGAGAGGTCTCATTGAGACTGGAAATAGGGACGTGACTGAAATGAAAACTTCTCTCGTCCCTGAGGTGGCCATAGTGGGCCTAACGAGGTCTATGATGCTGTTTTGGGAACTTTAATTATTGTAAAGATTCGTTTCTTTCTGCTCTGGGGCCGGGAGCGGGCGAAGAAAAACTCTGAGAGTAACTGATATTGCTATTGGCGTCCTGTCTTCGCCATGGTTGTACTAATGAAAAAACTCTCTCTCTCTCTCTCTCTCTCTCTCTCTCTCTCTCGTTAAAGACAGATAGTAAAACTGTAACTCAAATGTTAATCATTCTAGCTTAACATGCGTTTCAGAATTGTAATTTTAATCCTCTCTCTCTCTCTCTCTCTCTCTCTCTCTCTCTCTCTCTCTCTCTCTCTCTATGGGATAAAACTCTGAAAGCACCTGATATTGCTATAGACATTTTCTACTTTAGCTGTACTAATGGAAATTTTATCTTTCTCTCTCTCCTCAAATTCTGAAATTCATGTTTTATTAAAGACTAATAGAGCGGACGAGGCTTCTTTATGATTCGTCTTAAATCTCTCCTTGAAATCACGGCGAAGTCAGGCAAGATAAACGTACGGATACATATATCAAGCTTAGTTCGAATAGAACCAAGCCTATAAGGCTACTGACCAAGAATCAGTTACTAGATAAGAAAAAAAAAGTATACCTTAGTTTACCAGACCACTGAGATGATTAACAGCTCTCCTAGGGCTGGCCCGAAGGATTAGACTTATTTAACGTGGCTAAGAACCAATTGGTTACTTAGCAACGGGACCTACAGCTTATTGTGGAATCCGAACCACATTATAGCGAGAAATGAATTTCTATCACCAGAAATAAATTCCTCTAACTCTTCATTAGCCGGCCGGAGAGTCGAACTCGGGCCTAACGAGTGCAAGGCCACAACTCTACCGACTCGCCCAAGGAATTGCTGTTACTAGATAAGAAACTGAGTAAAAGGAAAAACTGCGAAATACAGAGAAAGAGAAAAAAAAAATCCTCCAGAAAGTTCCTTATTTTTTCTTCCCAACGGAATTTTTTTTTCTTCATCAGACCCTAAAGGTTTTTTTATATATATATATATAATTTAGAAGAGAACTCAACTGGCTTTTTGCCATAAGCGTATATTTTTTTTTTCTTTTTTTTTTAGATTCAGAGGTAACTTCATAGGGGAAAAGAAACATATATCTGATTCTTCTCGAAGTTCTCAAGTATGTAAAAGTCAAGTGGTACTTTCGACTCATTTTGTAGAGACTACAGATAATAGTGTTATGAGTCATTACAGATCGCCACGGCGCCAATAAAGCCTCCTTTTTCAATGCAACAAAACAACAAAGAGTGTTCTCTCTGGTTTTTGGGGACTATTCCTACTTCAAAATAAGCCTCCCTTTCCGTATCTACACGCCCACACCCCGCCCCGAAAAAAGCGCACCTCTGCTGTTGTCGCAGTGCTTAGTGTTTTGTGATCGATGAGTACTTCTTACAATATATATATATATATATATATATATATATATATATATATATATATATATATATATATATATATATATATATATATATATATATATATATATATATCCAGAGGAAGACGGACGAAAACCACACATCACTAGGCTTGTCTTATTTATTTTAAAACCAACGTTTCGTAATTTTGTACTGAATTACATCTTCAGGGCTGTGCACAAGAAAAGATAAA
>JANJGK010005418.1:0-40000 GCA_039081455.1 Macrobrachium rosenbergii | reverse complement strand
CCTACCGGCCAATGAAGAATAAGAGGAATTTGTTTCTGGTGATAAAAATTCATTTCTCGCTGTAATGTGGTTCGGATTCCACAATAAGCTGTAGGTCCCGTTGCTAGGTAACCATTGGTTCTTAGCCACGTAAAATAAATCTAATCCTTCGGGCCAGCTCTAGGAGAGCTGTTAATCAGCTCAGTGGTCTGGTTAAACTAAAGTATACTTAACTTTAACCACCGTATTCTGTTCTCTTTACGAAAAGAGAATTCCATTATGAAATGAATTCAATGTTTTTATCCAGCGTTTGGATGCAAATCAGCTACCTGTAAATTCACAAGCAAAATCACTGCTCAGTCTGATTTACATTCATTTAACTACGGTCCACTTCCTCTTCCAGAACATGCGATAAATTAGCCCACCGCCCCCTACAAAAAAAAAAAATAAATAAATAAATAAAAAAAAAACTTTTTCCCACGCGAACCGACTGATTCCTCGTTTACGCCCGGGATAATTTTGGCCAAATAGTTTACCCTGATAGCAAGAGGGTTGGGTTATTGTTGGCAAAGCGAAGTAAGGAGGTGATTCGTATGATAATGTTTCCACCGGCTCAGGAATCACCCAGCCCTTCGCTTTCCTGATAATTCAATTTCCAATTACGTCGAAGGCTTCGGGACTGGTAATTTAAAAATGATTTGGAAAAGCTGTGTTATTAGAACGACAGGAATCTGTTGTAATAGTTTTCTCAATTTTAATTCTTAACTTATATTTCCTAAATACTACAATAAATTCTACTATTCTTTTAGGCAACATCATACTTAGTGTAGTAGCCTTGGAATCAGTTTTTCTTTGTATTCCTATGCTTTTATTATACATTGTATTATGATGGACAAGGCACTCAGATCAAACGGATAAGATGTGAGCATTAAGTGAAGAGTAAGTTTACTTACTCTTTCGTTTATCATGAAACTAAGTCTGATGTTCCAATATGAAGGAAACATTATTATTATTATTATTATTATTATTATTATTATTATTATTATTATTATTATTATTATTATTATTATTTAAAGGTTACTTTTCGTGAATTTCGTAAGGTCACAAATCAAATATATGACCTCTCTCACTGTATGAAGGATGCATTATTATTATTATTATTACTATTATTATTATTATTATTATTATTATGTTACAGAATCACTCCCGTGAACTTCACCCCCTCAAAAACCCCATAAACATTTAAAAAAACCAAAGAACATTACTATTATTATTATTATTATTATTATTATTATTATTATTATTATTATTATTATTATTATTTACAGAATACCTCCCGCGCATTTCACGCCCTCAAAAAATATTAATAATACATACAGAATCGCCCCCACCCTTCGATGAATTTCATGCCCTCAAAAAAAACAAAACAAATCTATTCTAAATAACCAGACTCACTCCCCCCCCCCCCCCCACACACACACCACAAAGCCTTTAAAAACTCACCCCACGGTGATAACACCATTCCTTGAAGACATTCCCTCTAGCATTCCCGCGTCCCTCCATTCTTGTAACAGCCCGGAACCCAGCCACCGCCACAGCGGCCCGTCGGAAACAACAATGGGGCAGAATGTGCCTCCCATTGTTAGATCGTTAGTTCGGGTTTGTTTGCTGACCGACTATTGTAATTGCTATCCCCAGCGAAGCTAAATTGTCCTAATGGAGAAACATCCGCTGGGGAGCCTCTCGCGTTTCACGAGTCCGCGCGTTCCGCCAGGAAACTGGGAGGTTTTACCTTGGAGGTAAAGAAGGTTTTACCTTGGAGGTAAAGAAGGTTTTACCCTGGAGGTAAAGAAGTTTTTTTACCATGGAGGTAAAGAAGGTTTTACCTTGGAGGTAAAGAAGTTTTTTTACCCTGGAGGTAAAGAAGGTTTTACCTTGGAGGTAAAGGGATGGAAATAAAACCTTGGATTGCTGGAATAATGCAGTGCTCATTTTAATGATTGTGTTCTTGGTTTACCTTTTTGTTAGACCATCTATATATTTTTTTATTATCTATATCGTTTTACCTAAGAAGTAAGGAAAGGATAATAAAATCTTGGCTTCCTGGAATAATGTACTGCTTATTTTAATGATTTTCTGTTCCTAGTTCATCTTTCTATTATATTATTACCTATGTTATATTATCTATATGTGCTCTATAAAACTAGTCGGTTTTACCTAGGATGTAAAGGGACTGAAATAAAATCTTGTTTTGCTGGAATACTGCAGTGCTCAGTTTAATCATTTTCTGTTCCTTGTACTTTAATAATTTATAGACATTTTTATCCATTTATCTATCAATTTTTAAAATCTATTTTTCCTTTATTAATATGTGGTCTCCTCTTCCTGCTTTTCCCATTACCTACTTCTTTCTAATGAACTTCAATATTCTTTGGAAGTTTAAATTTCAAACCAGTGGCCCCTGCGGGCTTGTTCAATATGAATAGAATGCATCTTCTCAATAACAATAATAGTTCCTGGTTCATCTTGTTTTTTGTTATATTATCCATATTTTTGTTTCAGGAAGACTGGGTTTTACCGTGGATGTGAAGGGAGGGAAATAAAATCTAGTATTGCTGGAATAATGCAGCACCCATTTTAATCATTTTCTGTTCCTGGTTCATCTTGTTTTGTACAGTTACTTATATATTTGTTTTACGATAAAAATTAATATTTATTCCACTGAAGAACACATGGCCATCTCTTTATTTCCCTGCAATGACTTGGAAACTATCTTTAAAGTTTATCAGAGAAAAGGATCGGTTTAATGACTACTACGATTATATATGTCATAAAAGAGTGCTTTATATAAAGCTGACTTTATTTACGATTGAAACAAAAGGGTGTTGTAAAAAAAAAAAGTTTGGCATCAAAATGAAATTCAAGACTTACGAAAAGTTTGCATATGTATGTAACTGCCTTGCCCTAATGAGGAATTTACCATCATTACCAAGATGAAACAAAACAATTCCTGTTTACCAATGTAATGTAACATCCACGTATGGGAATTGACGGAAACTGTCCCCACAATTAACGTTTATCTACCCCAAAAAGAACGTTTTCTGAGGACCGGACAGTCCTGCACAATAAACGTTTCCCCTTTTATCACTAAAGTCTCGCCGGTCGTATCTCTCAACTTCCCCACAATAAAGGCGGTCTATGAGAAAGACAGAATTGGGACCCTAGAACTTTTCCCCGAGACATTAATGTTTTTGTGAAGGTGACTCCATATCTCTCTTTCCTTCACGCTCGTAGACAATACAGCGTTCGAGAGTATAACGCAGGGATGATAAAAGCTTTACAACTGGAGTCTCTTGAAGAGTTTTTGAAGGCCTATTTGGCCTAGTTTTGTGACCTGTTATAATAGGTCATATTACCGTGAAGAGAAAACGATAAAAGTTCCGTTGGTCTTGGTGATTCGCGGAGAGATATATGCACATGACCTCATCAGCCGTAATATCCTCTATATGGTGACGCGGAGTTTCTTAATGGTGAGTAAGGAGCATCGTCAGCTAGCTCTCTCTCTCTCTCTCTCTCTCTCTCTCTCTCTCCTCTCTCTCTCTCTCTCTCTCTCTCTCTCTCTCTCTCTCGCAGTTGTTTTAAGATAAAACATTTTTCGCTGACAACCAAAGTAAGCTTTGGTTTTATAGTCTGCCTTTCTAAAAACCTATCAATTATTTCAAGCAAATGTCCACATATAAGATTTATCTTGGAAAATACAGCGTATTTCTCAAAAAAGTAGAAAAAAACATGTATAAGTACTGAAGCTCTGAGAGCTGTTGGCTGAAATAGTAATATACGGAACGTTCTGAATACCAGAATTTAGAATCCCATTTCCTTCGTACGACATTTTGAAAATTATATAATACAAAAACGAACATGAAGTACCCAAAGCCAATATTTGAACCTTAAAAATCATGATTTTTTTCTTTATTGCGTTTGTAAACGCTATGTAAACTGAACCACTGGACTGTGTTTTTTTAATTTTTCAATTAACTGAAAGTTAATATTTCGTGGACCAAATCAGCTTATACGGAATCCATTTTGAGAATTAATATACAATTCTCCACGTCATTTAATAACAATTGCAATTCGACGTTTTTTTTTTTTACGATTTTTCAATTTCCTGTAAGTTTCAGGGTTCATGGAATAAAGTCAGTATATACAGAATCCTATTTGAGAATGAAAACACACGTCTGAATATTACTCATCACAATGGAGATTACAAACCATTTTTGACTGAGAAAAAAAAAAGCAATATTTTGGAAGTCTACGTAAAAGACTGAATCACTTCTTAAAGTCCTATTCATTATTTCTCTCAGTATTACTTTCCAGAAAAGAAGCACAAACTTTCAACAGACTGTAGTGATTAGAATCCGCTCGTAGCGCAGATTAGAACAATTTTACTCTCTAATATGATTCTTAACCTTTCGAATTCCCGGTTACCGGTCCCTTGGGAGGAGAAGCCTCATGCAAGACTTTTTAGATGATTGCAGGCAAACATTAGAGCATTGGAGGAATATAACTGCGCCGTTTTCCTTTATAATTTTCATGTAAATGCGTTGGACGATACGATTTTGTTTGTTGCAAAAATATTGCGAAGTGACTAAAAATTTTGTCTTCAATTTTTTTGGAATCTACAAAAAAAACTGAATATACGATTGTTGTCCTTATAATTGAATTAATAAAATAAATACCTTAAAGATTTACTAAAAGAGGCAAACAGCATTGTTGTAATATGTTTTGAAAGATTTTGTCTTTAGAATTTGCACATAAATGAATTTCACAATATTATTTTGTACAACAAGAAACTGTTTTTTTAATACTATAAATTATACTTTAATTTTATTTTTAAAACATTTACCTTTTCTCTCTTTATAATATCAATATTACACTACTACACTATTTTATCCTCTTTGTACAAAATAATAACGCAGCGAACTTTCATTTTCTAATAGCTTTCAGATTTTTAGTTAGCCCAGTCCTCTAAGGACGGTAATAATCACTTTTACTATAAATTGTGCCTGCTATTTCACGTAAGTACCCAGTCTAAATACATGTCCTGGGTTAGTGAATACAACTTCGTTGATCTCAGACCACCAGAAGAGCGAAAATAGTATTGCATTCGGTAATACACTTAACATATAACATGGTCAATAATTCAGGTAAGTCTTAGTATGTTTAACTATCTTTCCATATTTCATCTAGGATTTGTTTAGTTTTGGATATGATGGTGTGAAGCACACATATACATATATTTATATATACACATGTATATACATATATACATACATAAATATATATATTATATATATATATATATATATATATATATATAATATATAAAAAATACTATAAATGTACATACATACATACATATATACATATATATGTATACATATGCATATACATGCATATATATACATACAGTATATGCATATATACATATACATGTATACATATAAGTATACATATACATATATATGTGTATATATATACATATATACCTGTACATATATATATATAATATATATATATATATATATATATATATATATATATATATATATATATATATATATATATATGTGTATATATATGTATATATGTATATACATATTTGTATATATAAATATATAGATTATATTTTTTATTTACACATATACACATATATATACATGTATATATACATATACTGTACGCACATATACATCCATATATACACAGATATATAACAAACTGTTTCCTTTCGCGTGCGGTACCATAAAGCAGTTTTACGAGGTGATGAAAAACTCTAAGTTAGTTAAAGTTTGACCAACAATGGCGTTTGTAAAACGCCCAGAATAGATCATAAAATCTAAACTCGAAATTCCTTGCTTCACAAATCAGGAATTTTAAGTTCTTATTTTATCTCGAATTTGGGACTTTTTTTGGTGTACGTGTACAAAATTTGGTTTTTGAACTTTTATGTTGGACATGTGCAAAACTTGATATGGGGACCTTTTTGTTGTACGTGTACAAAATTCGACCTATTAAGTTTTCTGTTGCACATGTACAAAAAGTTGATATACGGACATTTTTATTGTACGAAATTGATATTTGGATGTTTCTGTTGTATATATACCAAATTTGGTAATTGGATTTTTTTATGTACATGTACCAATTGGGATACACGCAGTATCATGTTGTACATGTACAAGATTTGGTATATGGAGCATCTTTCGTTGTACATGTACAAAATTCGATATCTGGTATATAAACGCATCAGAAAAAAGCGTATATAAAATGCTCTGTATCAAATAACGCTATTTATGTAATCTAACTCTTAGGTATTGAAACTAAAGGCTTAGTGGTTTAATGGCTTCAGAAACTCACGTCGAACGTCGCCCATATATTCGTTCGTTTCTTTAATTCTGTTCCTCATATTTCCTTGATTTTTTCGTCATATTTTCCCTTGTTTTTACATTTGAATCAAAATATTCACTTTTATTGATACTATGAATGTTGTTTCTTTTATAAATAAATCTCAAATTATATAAATACGTTAAATGTATTACTTTTTAAGCTCAGAATTTTGTGAACGTGAAATTGCTATTCAGTGGAATCCGCATTAAACTAGATTTATCGTTCTGTTCATGTTACAAAGAGAGAGAGAGAGAGAGAGAGAGGAGAGAGAGAGAGAGAGAGAGAGAGAGAGAGAGAGAGAGAGAGAGAGAGATCTATATTCAAAAGTTAAGTATACCTTAGTTTAACCAGACCACTGAGCTGATTAACAGCTCTCCTAGGGCTGGCCCGAAGGATTAGACATATTTTATGTGGCTAAGAACCAATTGGTTACCTAGCAACGGACCTACAGCTTATTGTGGAATCCGAACCACATTATAGCGAGAAATGAATTTCTATCACCAGAAAATAAATTCCTCTTATTCTTCCGAAAATTCGAACTCGCGGCCAGCGATCTCTATATTCAAAGAACTTGATTTTTTATTAAAACGTTATTCGCCGTCATGTTTAAATTAACAGCTATTTTCAAAATATAAAGAAGAATACAATATGTTCCACTCCATAAAGATTCTGATTCAAAATATTTCATACGAGAAAATGCACTCGATGACAGATTAAGAACTGAAGACGCAGGGTTTATTCCCTCAATAATATGGATCTTGCAAGAATTGGCAACATAGTTTATCCACTCAAAATATTTTGCATTTTTTAGTGTAGTGTGGTTCAAAATGTATTACCAAATTACATTAATATTTATAGTATTAATGAAATCCAATAAAATATCAATATTAAATAATGTCAATGAAGTCTTTTTCAAATTGACATTATCCCTAGAAAGTGATTATTCAATACATATTCATATGTATCAGTAAAAACATACACAAACATATACATGCATACAAATATATATGAATATATATATATATATATATATATATATATATATATATATATATATATATATATATATATATATTGGTGGTATATATCTATACATTTCTTCAAAGGCAAATTTTCAGTAATAAAAATGTATTAGAAAAAACTAGAAAGAATTTTGCCAGATACCCTCAGTAAGTGGAAGATAAATCGAGAGAGAGAGAGAGAGAGAGAGAGAGAGAGAGAGAGGAGAGAGAGAGAGAGAGAGAGAGAGAGACACAGAGAGAGAGAGAGAATATAACCTTAGGGGAGAAGAAAATTGAGTTATCAAGAGATTCTGACAGGTTTTGTCTGGAAAAAATATTGTTTGAAAAAGGAACGAAAGAACGAAATATGGATGGAACCTGTAGCAGCCTCCTTAATGAATTCACTGTTTTACTATTTTTTAAATTTTTTATTCACTCTCTTTGTGTTTACTATAAAGGTACTTTAAATAAAAAAAATCTTTTTGTCATAACTGGTAATGTCTGATAGTTTTTATATGAATTACAAGTGTAATTTTCAGAAACAAGAAAAAATATACAGTAAATGCACTCACATTCGTCTTACGATATACCGATTTCAATCTGGTGTGCTTCGTCATTTAAAACTGTGGTATAGAAACGTTTATATATATATATATATATATATATATATATATATATATATATATATATATATATATATATATATATATACATACTATATAATATATATACATTTATATATATATATATATATATATATATATATATATATATATATATATATATATATATATAAGCGAATACCACAATTTCCTCGCTTATATACTGAGGTCACGTGTATCTACTGTGATTTTTTAAGTATATATATATATATATATATATATATATATATATATATATATATATATATATATATATATATATATATATATATATATATATATATAGGAGCCACGATGGCTCGGTTGGTAGAAGCAGCAACCTCAGACTTCATACGAGTCTGTGGCGAGGGTTCAATCCCCGCAGCCGACCGGTCAGAGAGGCGGACACTTTGCTATCCGTGTAGACACCCCGGGATTACGTATGTAATCAACGGATAGGTTTGCTGAAAGCAAATGGGTGTTACAGACTAATACACACATAAACAAAGCAACTCCAACACCTTCTAAAACATAACAGGCACCTCACACGTCTCGAACTGTTCTCCTCGCTGCTGGGAGAAAGGGAGCTGGGGATTTGGTAACATGTACACATTCGCTACCGGGGTCTAAGTGATGTCAGGCAGGGCAGCCGATCGAGGCTACGGCCTACCCCACCGCCAAATCAAAGTCCTTCAAAAGAAGGCATCGTGCTTACCCCATATAATAATGGGAAAAATGCACGTTAAAAACGAAGACGATGTGTATATATATATATATATATATATATATATATATATATATATATATATATATATATATATATATATATATATATATATATATACAGAAAGCGAGAGAGAATCAATAAGCTAAGGAATTGCAATGACTGACAATCACGAAACACAAACAAGGAAGGGGGAAATTTCAATTTACATTTCACATGCCAGCTTGTTTATTAACTAGCAAACGAGAGTGGATTAAAAAGCTTTAGATTTATTGCAAGCGATAAAGTCCTAGCAAGTATTATCAAATGGAAAGACTAGTAACTAAAACCATTTTAATTAGAAAAGCAATTTAATGCAAAAGATAAGAATGAAAAGGAAGTAACAACAGCGTAACAATTGTAAAAATAAAATATAACGAGTAAAAAATAGGCCGAAGTTTCTTCGGCTTAATCGAGTTTTCTGTACAACGTATAATCATGGCGACCGAAAATACATCTATCTTTCGGTGGTCTCGGTATAATTCTGTATGAGCCGCGGCCCATGAATCTTTAGCTGATGCCCGGTGGTGGCCCGTACTAAATCGTTGCCAGATGCACGATTTAGGCTAACTTTAACCTTAAATAAAGTAAAAACTACTGAGGCTAGAAGGGCTGCAATTTGGTATGTTTGATGATTGGAGGGTGGATGATCAACATACCAATTTGCAGCCCTCTACCCTCGGCAGTTTTTTAAGATCTGAGGGTGGACGGACAGACAAAGGCGGCACAATAGTTTTCCTTGACAGAAAACTAAAAAGAGGATTCCAGCATCTGGCAAAAAACATCCAAACGAGGGCACTGTTTCAAGGAATATTCACGCTCCATGACCAGAATAAGTGTCTCGTGCCTTTTATGAACTTTCCTCAAGAGCTTCGATGCGGGACTTCTGCAGGCAAGACATCACGTATTGAACATAAATGGTCTGCCGACTCTGAGGACGAGATGGATGAATGATATAAAAATGGAAATCAAATATTAGGGATTTGGAGTTTCAAAATCTGTTTATGTTGTTGATGTGTTATAGCAAAAACACGGTACTGCAGTCAAGCGAGAATTTCTCTCTCTCTCTCTCTCTCTCTCTCTCTCTCTCTCTCCTCTCTCTCTCTCTCTCTCTCTCTCTCTCTCCCTATATATATATATATATATATATATATATATATATATATATATATATATATATATATATATATATATAGATATATATATATATATATATATATATATATATATATATATATATATATATATATATATATATATATATATATATATATATATATATTTCTCGATTCCCTAATGAAGAAAGGAAAAGTTTCAGTTTAGGGCACCGCCACAAAAGATGCAGATTTAGAGAAACTAAACTTTGGCAATGTCTGTACCTAAAACTTTCTCTCTCTCTCTCTCTCTCTCTCTCTCTCTCTCTCTCTCTCTCTCTCTCTCTCTCTCTCTCTCTCTCTCTCTCTCTGCTCGATTCCATTCCCAGACGAAGATAGGGAAAGTCCTAGATAGGATACGTAACTAACCTGTATTTAGAGAAACCAAACTTTGGCACTGACTTTTCCGAAAATCTAACACATAAATGTATAATTTTTACACTTTTACATCTTTCGCATCTCTCTTTCATTACGTCGTTGATGAGAGAAGTGGCACGCGAAATCCAAACAAGATTCTATTTCTGAGTATCACTGAAAGACATTTTGGAAGAGCATTTAAAATGCTTTGTTATGGAACAATAACATTAACCTGTTTAAATTTATTGCCACGCACAGGTTCGGTAAGCTTACGAAATTGCTCATGTGTATCACTTATCGTATATAATTTCCTGTTATGATTTCTGTAGTGCCCTCTTTCACAAGGTCATTGAACAATACTTTTTTTTACTTTTATCTAAACTTAATGCAATGGACATTTGTGGAAAGCTTACGAAATAGCTCTCTTGTATCAAATAACGAAATAGCTTTCTTGTATCAAATATCAAAAATAATCTCCTGTTATGATTTCTGTTAAATCCCTTTTCGCATGATCTAAAAGATATACTGTACATTCCTTTGTCCTCTGCCTAAAGATTAGAACAATTTCCCGTACACAATGAATCCTGACCTTTGAATCCCAGTTTAATGACTCCACCGGGTAGAGAAACAGGTGCAAGGTGCTTAGGTGATTGCATATGGACCTTGTAACTATTCAGTTTCGTCTGAGAGAATTTTCCTCTCTCATTTTCAGCCTCCAATTCCCTGGGAAGTTTGGAATGTGATGGGATTTTTGAATCAGACTAAAGAGGATATCGTTCCTTTGCTGGGTTTCAGAAAATGATCTGGGATTTGCTAACTTTGAATCTGTTATGATGTGAAAAAATAAATTGAATTTCAACTTTTATACATACACACACACACACACACACACACACACACACACACATATATATATATATATATATATATATATATATATATATATATATATATATATATATATATTTATATATATATATATATATATATATATATATATATATATATATATATATATATATATATATATATATATATACACACACACACACACACTGCCCTACAATGGAAGACTGCAGTATCTGCAAAAATACAAAACTGAGAAAAATGGTAGACACTGCAGTTTTCCCTTGCCTGACTACTGATTTTGCAGATACTGCAAGTGGGACCCCTAAATAAAGCACTGAAGAATCATTCTGAAACCGCAGTAACTTATGTATTAGTGTTTCACGAGCCCAATAGGTGGCATATCTCAATTTCGAAAATTTTGCAGATACTGCAGTACTCCGTTTTAGGGCAGTGAGTGTGTGTGTGTGTGTGTGTGTGTGTGTGTGTGTGTGTGTGTGTGTGTGTGTGTGTGTGTGTGTGTATATATATATATATATATATATATATATATATATATATATATATATATATATATATATATATATATATATATATATAAGGCATTACCCTAACGTTTTCAGCAAGTCATGGGATAAGCAGTGTGACCACAAATTGCCCAAAAGATTATTGAAGGCAAAACGTTATTTTAAAAGGGAACATGTAGTAAATATACCAAAACGATATATTTTCATTGTAATTATACTATACATGCTCATTTAACTAACCAGGTAGGTTAGAGGCATCCATTTACCATATGAAAAGAATGACTGGTTAACTATTATATAAAAAAAAACATTTTCAAAATGAAAGGTTCTACGCCAGGATCAATATCCCTTCGTAAATCTATTAGGTAATTTCGGAAATTTTAATCCTCGTAACGCAGCCCATACCTGCAAATGATCCACAGCCACTATGTTGCACACTACATAATTAGATTAATCTTATATTTATTCCTGCAATGAAACGCTGTATTTAACCAAAACCCTTCTAATTCCCAATAACCAAACGACTCCGCAGCCTTAAAATTCCGATAAAATCGGCCGAGGGTTAACATATTGTACGTAGTTAATTGTTTTGAAAATCACTGGCGGCCAGATGAAGATAAAAAAAAACACTGCTGGCCAATTAATTGATTTAGTTCGTTTCATATACCGAAAAACTTTGATGAGGATGATGCGTATTTTTTTTCTACATGTGAAAAAGTCTAAATAATCGTTTGGTTACGTACATAACCACACACGCACACAGATAAACACACACACACGTATATATATATATATATATATATATATATATATATATATATATATATATATATATATATATATATATATATATATATATATATATATATATATTATATATATTCTGTATGTGTGTATATAATTGATAATATCATTCTCTTCATCATTATTTTCAAACATCTGAATCTATGATAAAACATCAACATACAGATTTAGAAATTAATGTTTTTTTACACAAAAAACTACCATACCATAACAAATAATGAATAAAAATGTGTTCAATCTGGTCCGTAAACAGCAATAGTCATTGTCCATCTGACTTCCTGATGCCTAAGCTTATCGGAACTGCGATAGTGATATTTCCATAGATGAATATTTATTTATTTTTTTATTTATTAGGCCTGCAGGCCAATTTTTTCGTCCGAAAAGACAGCAATTTTTTTCCAACTGTCAAGTGAAACCAACTAAAATGCTTCGTTTTGTGTTCAGTAATACCTTACAAAAATTTAAAAAATGGATCAATTTATATATGTTGAGTCACATAAACACCAATTTATCTTAACAAAATATAACAATTAACCTTTAACAAAACACAATCATTAAATGCTTTCAGGCAACCGCTACATCACAAAACGCCAAACGCCAACCTTATGGCCATCGAATGGCGGAACTTGCTATACAGAGCCAAATATTTACTCGCAGTTTATCTCGCTCTGAACTCTGAACTTTATGACGAGGTCCGCAACGCACTGATCCCGCTCGCTCGTATTTTCTTGAAACACTAAAGGCGATATGCTCGAGAGACCTCTCTCGTCCGTAAAGGAGTATTATTTTGTCTGGTTATCGGGAAGTTATCTGGAAGATTAGGATGAAGTGAATAGAGAGTTCTTGGAAATGGTAGTAAGCAAGCGTGTGTACGGAATTCTTGTGGTGTGATTTACCCTTGAGAATACTGATGCAGTTGGCATATACGAATATTCTCCGAGTTCTTTGGTGAGCTCCCTTAGATTCACTTGTAAAAACTATACAACATACACTAGAACAAATAATAAATATACGGTATCGAGAAACATTTCTAAAAATGATAAGGCTTAGTTTAGCCTCGAGAAGACTGATTCTCCTGACCTGTAACAGATATTACGAATACTCTTTGAGTTATTTGGTAAACTCTGTTGGATTTACGTGCAAAAACCTATCATAAAACACCTACAACGATGCTATAGTATTAAGATATATTTCTATCGTAAAATAAAGCTTAGGTGTAACAGATATTTTTGTATATTCTGAATCCAAGTGTTTTTCCGAATATTTTTCTTACACATGCTTTTGTAAAACTCCCTTTACTCACGTAAGATTGATTGCTACAAGATAACAGAGAGAGAGAGAGAGAGAGAGAGAGAGAGAGAGAGAGAGAGAGAGAGAGAGAGAGAGAGAGAGAGAGAGAGAGAGACATATATTAGAGACAAGACTGCACAAGAAAAAGGTTAAAATGAGAAAAAGATGAGATACTACTCCATACTTCAGAAATGATGTTTAATGAAATTTCCATAGTGTCACTGAACAAAACAAAAAGTGTCAATTACGTAAGACATATTTATATAAAGTGTAGGCCTTTCCGCTTCACACTATAGTAGTCTTAAGTACCTTGCATACAAATATATCTTTTGTATTATTGCAACAAACAATCACCTGCAAAAAAAAGAGCTCATTTTGTATAATACATCACCTCCTCGTAATCAAAACAAGTCGTCAGCATATCTGGAACACTTTCCCTTCCTGCGTTCTGTTCTAATTCTTGCGTTCCCATTTTTCTTTACTATTTTTTTGTTTTACTGCCTGTATTTTTCGTCCCACTTTGGTACCGTTCCATTTTATTTCTCCCCTTTTTCCTTTTTCTGGTAAATGTTTTTCTCCTGACTTCTTTAATTTTACACGTGCGTTTCAGTCTATTCCATTTTATATGTATTTTCTGGATTTATTTCTGGGTTGAGTATTGTGTTTTTTTTTTTTTTTACTGGGAAATATATTTTCCTTTTTATTCTTTGGCTGCATAGCCATGGGAAAAATATATGTCATATCTGCATGGCATAGTTTTTGGGGTACGTTAAGTAAGAATATGAGAATGAAACAAAATTATAAAGACACAAGAGAACCTGATTTTATCACTCCAGAATTAATGAAAACTCTTACTGGAAGATTTGTGAAATCTTTTACTACAAAATTTATGACATTTTTTACTGGAAAAGTTATATCTTTTCTAGAAAATGTATGAAACCCGTTACTAGTAAATTTATTAAGGCACTTACTAGGAAATTTATGAAATCTCTTACTGGGAAATTTATGAAATCACTACTAAGAAATTTATGAAATCTTTTACTAGAAAATTTAGGAAATCTGTTACTAGACATTTTATGAAATCTTTTACTAGAAAATTTATGAAATGTTTTACTAGAAAATTGTTGAAATTCAGATAAAAATTAATGAAATCTCTTAATAAAGAATCTATGAACACTCTTCATAAAAATTCTAGGAAATTTAAAGTTAAATATGAATTATTTATATAAAAAAAATACTAAATCTTTTAACAGTAGTCTCAAAAATACATAAACTGGAAGGCCTAACTTAATGAAAGCCTTTATTTCAAAATTGATAAACAGTGAATAGAAAAATCCATAAGGTAACCTCAAAAACAATAAAAAAAAAAACTGTGAGAATGATAAAAAAAACTATTCTCTTGTGATTTTTTCTCTATCTTGAGGACTTGAAAAACATTGTATACCTGCCCTTATGTGACCTCTACATAAAGGTGAAATTTAGAATCCCTCTGTTTTTATATTCTAATGTTTCCTAGAAATAAATAAGTTAAGCATACCTTACTTTAACCAGACCACTGAGGAGCTGATTAACAGCTCTCCTAGGGCTGGCCCGAAGGATTAGATTTATTTTACGTGGCTAAGAGCCAACTGGTTACCTAGCAACGGAACCTACAGTTTATTTTTGAATCCGAACCACATTATATATAACGAGAAATGAATTTCTATCACCAGAAACAAATTCCTCGAATTCTTCATTGGCCGGTCGGAGAATCGAACGCGGGACCAGCAGAGTGCTAGGTGAGAACGGTAACAACCCGTCCAATGAGGAACGCACAGAAATGAATACAAGAGCCTTATAATGAAACAGGTGATGTACAGGATTGAAATAATCTATGTTACGCTGAGGTGGTATCGGTTTCTTTACGAGAGAGAGAGAGAGAGAGAGAGAGAGAGAGAGAGAGAGAGAGAGAGAGAGAGAGAGAGAGAGAGAGAGAACTGTTAATATTAATAATAACAATAATAATAATAATATTAATAAAGAAATTTACCCCTAACTATAACTGATTAGCTTAACTGAAGCACTACTGTACAAATTAATTAGAAACTGATCCGTTCAAGACAAATAATAATAATAATAATAATAATAATAATAATAATAATAATAATAATAATAATAATAATAACAATAATAATAATAGTGGGATTTACTCCATAATATAACTGATTAGCTTAATTGAAAACTGCTATACTAATTCATTACAAATTGATCATTGCTACAAAAATATTTAAAAAAAACGTTTGGATTCCAGTAAAGTATTGGCGTCCTAGTTTTTTCTCTTTACCCAGAAAACGACACTAGGAAATAAAAAAAAATCTTCCCTGTGCAAATTAATTGCAAATTGATCAAATTTTCACCAACATTTAGAAAACAGCTTGTGAATTCCAGCTGAGTATTAGTGTCGTAGTTTTTATCCAATCGCCCAGAGAAAAACACTACAAAATTAAAAAAAGAATTATTCTCATCTGAATACCATCCCACTTTATTCCTCGCTGCAGACAGATAAATCTCAGCAACATTTGCCAAAAAGGGAAAATACCAACATGAGTTCTACCGGCCGAAATGGCTGTAATACGGAAGCCATTGAGACACCGACCGTAGATAAGTTACGGTAAATAACGTATTAACGGAAACGGTTCCTGTTTTGTGGAGTTCCTGCGGCCGTAACGGTGGGGGGATATTGTCGGCGCGTCTCTTGATGGTGGGTTTTTATTGGTTTTTGTGAGTTTTGGCGAGGTTTATCGGCCTTCTTAATGGAGGCGTAGATGTGATTTCGGGGTCTTCATATGAGCGTATGGTCTAGTTTAGCTTTTGACAAGTTTAAGGGACCATTTGTTCAGATATGGAAGTTTCAGTGAGTATGACGGATATTTTATGTATGTATGTATGTATGTGTATGTATATTATATATATATATATATATATATATATATATATATATATATATATATATATATATATATATATATATATATATATATTATACTTATATATATATATATATACTGTATATATTATATATATATATATATATATATATATATATATATATATATATATATATATTCTAAAGGTTAACTTTTACAAAAAGTAGCATAACGCTGACCACGAACACTAAAAACCACATTTACACAAATCGCATAATGAGGCTTATTTGGGTGATTAATTAAAAGTTATTTTACGCAAGCTGCAATATTTGATAGGATAATTAATGCGGCGTCACGTTTTCAAATGCGAAACTCTTCGCTAGTGAACGCCTAATTAGTTGCTGTTATGAACGAGTGGAAAAATTAGGCTCGTAAAAAGTTGAAGAGGAACTCTGTCCATCTATCTATCTATTGCTTTGTGTGTGTATGTATGTATGTATGTGTGTATATATATATATATATATATATATATATATATAAATATAAAAATATATAAATATATATGTATATATATATATATATATATATATATATATATATATATATAAATATAAAAATATATAAATATATATGTATATAAATATATATATATATATATATATATATATATATATATATATATATATATATATATATATATATATATATGTGTATATAATATATATATGTATATATATGTATATGTGTATATATATGTATATGTATATATATATATATATATATATATATATATATATATATATATATATATGCCTGTGTAAGTACATTAATTTACCCTCTCATCCTCCACGACTCTCCCTTCCCGAATCTCAAGTTTTCCGTCCAAAGAACGCCATTCTTCATACGTTACAGTCCCACAACAATACAGTACGCCATTTGGCAGCGCTGAACACTCCGTCGGCTTTCTATTTCCACGTATTTCCACGTCATTACGGCTGGAACGTCTGTTACCGACCAGTAAATAACTTAAGAGAAGGGAACTGCTTCTGTCCCCAATGGAGTCATTCAACCGTGGAGGTAAAGGAAAATGTCTTTTCATTTTGTATAAAGGAAATTTTTTACTTATAGAAGGTTTAAAGGGGAATTTTGGTGTTTATTCGACAGCTATGCAGTGTTCCCCTTAAAGAAATGTTGTGTGACTTGTACCATGGTTTAGGGGGTCTTATTCAGAACTGTGACAATTAAATGCAATTATCAAGATAACTGTGAGCTGATAATTTAGCACATTTAGATTTTTGGGGGAATTTTGCCAGGTAAGTTCATAACATTTAACTGAATTATGTAAATTTGTTCTGCAGTTTTTGGTCTCGTTCAGTGCTGTGATAATCAGATGCAATTATCAACATAACTTATCAACTGATAATTTAGCTTATTGTGATTTTTTAGAAAATTCTTTAAAGTTCACACTCTATACTAGAAATGTATGAATTACTTGGTTTTAAGACAATGTGCATTCAGTATATCAACCAGCTGATAATTTAGCTTAATATTTAGATCGTTTACACATTTTTGTCAGTTTAGTTAATACCATTTAATATAGATATGTGAATTATTTAGTTTTTAAGGCGCGCAATGTTTTTAAATATTTTCTGTGTAATTGATCATTATCTACGGTTACTTTAAATTCAGATTTGGCGTTATCCAATCCGTGTATAGTCCCTCTCACCACCGTTCCGTTTATAATAATTTTACCCCGAGCTTAATACAATAATCCAATAGATAAATACAATAATCCAATAGATAAATACAATAATCCAATAGATGAATACAGTCTCCAACACAGCAGATTAAAGTAAAAACATGAAAAATATAAAGTTACGAAGAAAAATTACTTTTCAAACGTCTGATCAAAATAATCATAAAAAAAAGCAATTCAGCAAACACCAACATTGACCTTTTTAATGGGAAGCCGAAAAAATTCATTTGATAAATCATGTGAACATAATTACTGATGGTAATTAAACTGATGTTCTGTTTTACATTAATCAGTCATAATGGTATATTGACAGGTTACCATAGTGATGTGAATTATCACGTTGAACAAAAATATATAGGTCCCAATTATTGTAGATTATTCGTTGGTAACTGATCGGTCGTTGTTGTTATAATTAGATTCGGTGATCTATAAAGAATTATAATAAGCAAATATTTTATATTTTGTAATGAAAAAATGTTTTAAAAATCCTTTGTGTTTTCAAAATATTAATTCAGGAACTGACTTATAACTGATCAGTGGACGAAAGAACTATAATATTTTAGTGATTTTGATACCATGGTCAGAAATGTGTGGGAAATATTCTATATTTAATATGAAATAATGTTTTTAAAAATCCTTTGCGTTATCAAAAGGAATAATTCAGGAATTTATGTAAATGTTTCTTTAGTGATGACCTTTTGAACTATCCGTGGAAAAAGAATTATACGTCAGTCATTTTAATAGCACGGTCTGAAATTACCTTCTTACTCAGAACCCAAACAAATTTACCTCACAACCTTTCCCGAGCAAATGCATCATTCATTCTGATTTTTAGTAGTCAAACAAACGTTCAGTCTGGACTTCCAGACTTCCAGCCATTTCAAGACACGTACATACGAGTATAACCTTCCCACCTCTCCTCCCTTCAAGAGTGACTTCCATTTCTTTACGATATTGCATTTTCGTCCTCCGTTTCATGTGTACCTTACATATCAACTTTCGCGAGTGAGGCAACAAATCTCCCTCTGGGATGGGAGATTTGGGATGGGGGATTGGGGATTGGGGGATTTCCTGGGCACACACAGACATATATTCACATCATACATTTTCAGAGAGATGGGATAAGGTCGAGCGATGAATCTTCGTTTTGCAGATTCGGAGAGGAAAAGGAATGGGACGGTAGATGCGTCATTTGATAAAGGAGACTGTTTTGACAAAGGGAACTGTTTTGACAAAGGGAACTATTTTGGTAAGAAAAACTTTTCTAATAAATAAAACAATTTAATTAGAAACAATTTAGATGGACACTTTTTTTTATAAAGGAAACTATTTTGATAAAGGTGACTATTTTCATACAGGGGACAATGTTGTTAAAGGAGACTATTTTGTTTAAGGAATCTATTTTGATAATGAGGATTGTTTTGATAAAGGAGACTTTTTTGAGAAAGGGGACTATTTTGATAAAAGAAATCTATTTCAATAAAGGAAAATATTTTGTCAAGGGAAACTTTTGATGAAGGAGACTGTTTTGCCGAGGGAAACTTTTGATATAGAGGAAACTGTTTGGATGAAGGAAATTGTTTGGGAAAAAAAGGAAACTATTTTGATATGAGATACTGTTTTGACAAGGGAAATCGTTATGATAATGGAAACTATTTTGATAAGGAAAACTATCTTGATAAGTAAACGATTTTGTACTATTTTACAAGGGAAATTCATTTGATAAAGGATACTTTGTTGATAGATAAAGGATACTGTTTCCATAAGGGAAACTATTGTGAAAATGAGGACTATCTTGATAAAGGAATCTATTTTGGTAAAGGAAACTATTTTGATAAAAGAATATTTTGGTAAAGGGAACTTTTGATAAAAGAAAAATATTGTGATAAAGGAGACCATTTTGATAAGAGAAACATTTTGATGCAGGAAACTATTCTGATAAGAGACAACCTTTTGATCAAGGAAACTATCGATGAGGAACCTATTTTGATAAAGGAAACTATTTTGATAAAGGAAATTATTTTGATAAGGGAAGATATTTTCACAAAGTAAACTATTTTGATTAAGGATTCTTTTCTGATAAGGGAAACTGTTTTGATAAAGGATTTATTTTGATAAGGGAAACTGCGGTCATTTCTGATATATATTTGCATAAATATATGTGCATGCATACATACACACATGTGCTAGTGTGTGAGTGCATTTTTCTCCTGTCTGTGTATAAATTCTCTAATAATTCTTTACAATTATACACCGATAATTATGAAAATCATCCGTGAAACCAGTGATTATTACGGAAATAAATCATTTACATCTTTGCCCAGCAAAGGAAATAAAAAAAACTACCAAGAAAACGAAAGCATTCCTGGAACATGGAGAAAGCAAATTTGCTTAGCAATAAAAAAAACCTACACTGAGAATCCCCGTTTTTTGTTTATTCTGGAAAGCCCTGGGTTCTAACTATAGCATTAAACTCGAAGGAAAACCTTTTGTGTGTGTGTGTTTTTCTTCAGTGAGGGGAGGAATTCTCCACTTGACCTATTTCTTCCACGAGTGGGCTCACATGTTATTTTCTCTTGGAACTGTGAACTCATAGTATTCAGGCTGTGCCATTCCTGGCTCTCGGTTGCAAGAAGAAGAAGAAGAAGAAGAAGAAGAAGAAGAAGAAGAAGAAGAAGAAGAAGAAGAAGAAGAAGAAGAAGAAAGAAAACATGAGGTAAACTTTTTTCTGTTTCCACTTTTTCTCAACATCTTCAACTGGCTTCAAGGAGAATAAAATTTGATATCAAGAATCTTCAAATTCTATTAGGTTTTAACCAATATTTAATGAGACTTGCGCAAAGCGACAGGTTCTATTCATAAATATAATGTTACTGGTTGGGACTTTCCTTCACAGAACAATGGCAAAAGTGATATCGACCACAAAAATCCGTTCTTCCAACCGGCCACAGAGTGAGTACGAATCGCGATAATGAGTCCACGAAACAGTTAAACAAGTAACTAATGCAACACTCAATAGATGTGGCACCGTCAAGTGCATTATAGGAAGGGGTCGGGGACGAGGGAAATTCTTTTTATGCATTGCAAAATATCCATGTACTGATATCGTTAAGAAAGTGATTGTGAAAGTTTACATGTGACGATAAAGGCACTGAGTGTAAAATCTACAGTTAAGAAAATATTTTAAATAAATATGAGAATACAAGTGTTTAAGAAGGTGTGATTTATGAACTAGTATTTCCTATCGAGTATTGTAACTTATCAACAGAATATCTGTTCACAAGATCGACGTACAAAGCATTTCTGCAATTATGCATCCTGACTAAAGTACTGAAAAAGCCTCGATGGCCAGGTCGGTAGAGCAGCAGCCTCGGACTTCATAGAGGTCTGAAGCGCGGGTTCAAATCTGCAGCCGATCGGTCAGAGAGGCGGACACTTTGCTATCCGTGTAGACACCCCGGGATTATGTATGTAATCAACGGATAGGCTTGCTGAAAGTAAATGGGTGTTACAGACTAATACACACACAAAGAAAGCCACTCCAACATCTAAAAACATAACAGACACCTCACACGTCTCGAACTGTCGACCTAACCGCTCAACTCTCCTCGCTGCTGGGAGAAAGGGAGCTGGGGATTTAGTACGATACAAGTACACATTCGCTACCGGGGTCTAAGCGATGTCAGGCAGGGCAGCCGATCGAGGCTACGGTCTACCACAACGCCAAATCAAAGTCCTTCATCGTGCTTACCCCATATAAAAAATGGGAAAAAGCACGTTAAACGAAGAAGAAGAAGAAGAAGACTGAAGTACTGAAAAACCTAAAACCCCTCGATGGTGACAGACCCTCTTCTGTAAAGGTGAAAGATCGAAGGAAGTCAGGACAGACAGAGTTGGTGAACTGCAACAACGCTTGCGGGGGTGTTCTGTGATCTGCAACCACCTGCTGCTAAAAAAAAAAGGCCAAAATTGTCAGTTCACTTACGTTATTGAGGTAGTAACCACAAGCTTCTCTGGTGCATTCTTGATAAGTTAAATTAAATCCTACTGTGTTCAGTTTTGTTGCATGATTGGTCCTACATTCACAGTGAAGGTGGGTGACGTGGCTGATGGCAACTAAGGAATGCCAGTTTTTGCTCACTTATAAATTACGGTTATTTGTAATAAGATTCAGATACTTTCACCCTTTCACAGGTACATTTATATTCAAAAGAAAGATAAAACAAGAAAAGCAGAGAAAAAAACCTGAAATAACGAGACAAAGAGAAAGAAAAAATGAAATAATTTGGAAGGAGAGTGACGAAGAGTGAAAGATTTCCTTGGTAAGTGGGGGACAATTCGCGAAAGCCTTTTATAGTATTGTTTGGCAGTTTCTTGTCCGCGCGAGGTTACGGCAAACAAAAATGTACTGTTAATCCATTAATCTCTTACCCGTCTAATAATTATTGTCAGTGTAGAATACCATGGCCGTGGTAACTTAATTCACATGCAATGTTGTTATGTTTGTCGCTTTTAAATGGAGAAATGAGCCTAACTGAGTTTCTAAGGTCTGCGCTGCCCACACCGGCATTAGGTGGAAATGCACAAATGCCGAATACGGTGACTTAGTTAAAACCCTACTACCATCGAAGAGTACTGACTTGGTCTCTCAAAGCACGGAAGTTGTTGTCAAAAAGGTTCCGATCATCGACACCGGTAGAGGAAATGTCACATATCCTGTATTCTACATCATTAATAATTTTTTCAATTGTGATCATAGAAATTAGTGGTATGTGATAAAATAAATGTTGATAAGTTTCACCATTGCTCCATTATTGTTTAGCATTTATTTATATTTAAAAGATCTGATGGCCATAAAACCTTACAGCTGTTATTGAATTTTATTTAACATACCGTATCAGATTTTTTTATTAATCACTTCAGTATTTTATATGATTTTTCCTTACTGCGACGAGGTCAGACCCATACTATTTTTTCCTTCAAGGGTTGATAGTGTGTGTACTTTATCACTATTAGAAACATTTCCTCTACGAACTGTTTCCATTAATGATAAAGTATGCACACCACCTTCCCCTGAAGGAAACAGGAAGTTAAATTAATACAAATTCTTTTACAATTGTCAGAAAATGGACACCTTTATCAAAGGTTTTATTCCAACATTTAGATATTTGATGTAATGTTGTGTTGATATGTCCAGCATACATCTGTGCATTAAGACTTGTGTTTAATGAAACATTACACGGCCATAACCGCTACGCCCGAAGGGTGCGCCCCATAAAGTTAAGTATACCTTAGTTTACCAGACCACTGAGCTCTCCTACGGCTGGCCCGAAGGATTAGACTTATTTTACGTGGCTAAGAGCCAACTGGTTGCCTAGCAAAGGGACCTACAGCTTATTGTGGAATCCGAACCACATTATAGCGAGAAAGGAATTTCCATCACCAGAAATAAATTCCTCTAATTCTTCATTAGCCGGTCGGAGACTCGAACGCCAGCCCAGCAGAGTGCTAGCCGAGAACGATATCGACCGGTCCAACGGGGAACTGGTGCGCCCCATTAATAATGCTTAACGAGGCAGAATCACCGAGTTGTAGAGTTGTGGAACAAGTACCGAGTAAAACTCATCGATTGGGGAGGACCACGAAAGGGATCAGAAGTGGATCCGCCGGCGGCTGGAGGAGGAGGGTTCGCTGAAAACAGCTTTGAGGTGGGAAGCCACTTGTAATCATGCCCAGGAGAACGTCGGTCCGACACCTGCGGTTCAACCGCCATCCCATGACCTCGAGACTCAGACTCAACAGAGCTGGGATTTACTGCCATATCCCAGCATACAAAAGATGCTTACAAATACAAAGGAATGTCGTCCGAGGTTTGCTCTGGAACACCTTTTGCAGCGTCCGTTTTACTGTGCCTCCGTTTATATTCTTTCTTCCATCTGACTTTCTACACTCTCTAACAGTTGTTTCACAGTGCAACATTCTTACTGTCAATTTCCTTTTCGGCGCTGAATGACCTCATAGGACCCCAGCGCTTGGTCTTTGGCCTAAATTCTATATTTTATTCTGTTCTATAACGGACATGTATACATATATATACATAGATATGTATATATGTGTGTATATATATATATATATATATATATATATATATATATATATATATATATATGTATATATATAATATCTATATATATATATATATATATATATATATATATATATATATATATATATATATATATATATATATATATATATTAACTTTATCACATACACAATTGTTCTGTGCATTAGTAGAATTACTAAAAGGACCTCATTCAAACTGGAAGGTATCTAATGGAGTTTTTATTCAAAAAGTTACAAGCTGTCTTGGACAAACAGTCCACATTATCAAGTATCCGTACAATGAGCAGACGTGTAGTCCGGCTGTATTTATATGTGTGTGCTGGGTACTTTTAATCCTATAATCGCCTAGCTCTTCCTGTGTGACCTCCACCCACTCGTGACCTTGTTCTTTCTCTGATCCCTCGTTCCAGGTGTCCGTTTTCCGTGCGTTCTATTGCTTTTTTTCTTCGTTTCCTTGCTACTGTGGAGTATACGATTTTTCTAGATATGCTGTCTTCAAAGCCGTTTCCGGTGTTCCCTGCCATCGTGTTGTTGGCGCAAGTTATGAAGGCGTTCTCTACAACCAGTCTAGATGTTTTGTTGGTGTTCCTGTACAGAAAACTCATATTTTCCCAGTCTATTCTGTGATCATTTTCCCAACAGTGTTTGGCAACTGCCGACGTCTGATTATAATGCCTTATGTTCTGCAGATGTTGTTTGCTTCGCTCTTTACATGATTTGCCAGTTTCGCCATAGTACCCTTCTTCACAGTCTAGACACGCTGCCATATAAACCCCCCTCTAATCTCTTCCCCCTCTACCGACTTTTTGTTTCTATTTTGTTCATAATGGTGTTTTTGTAGCTGCCTATCAATTTGAAATTATTTAGCTTCCTGTTGATGGGTGCAATAGAGTTATTGTCCGGGACTGTAATTATTTTCTTTCCTACCAAATGTTCCTTTTCTATCCTTTCCCTCTCCCCAAAATAGTTTTTCCTTGCTTTGATATGTGCCCCTCCCGGACAATAACTCTATTGCACCCATCAACAGGAAGCTAAATAATTTCAAATTGATAGGCAGCTACAAAAACACCATTATGAACAAAATAGAAACAAAAAGTCGGTAGAGGGGGAAGAGATTAGAGGGGGGTTTTATATGGCAGCGTGTCTAGACTGTGAAGAAGGGTACTATGGCGAAACTGGCAAATCATGTAAAGAGCGAAGCAAACAACATCTGCAGAACATAAGGCATTATAATCAGACGTCGGCAGTTGCCAAACACTATTGGGAAAATGATCACAGAATAGACTGGGAAAATATGAGTTTTCTGTACAGGAACACCAACAAAACATCTAGACTGGTTGTAGAGAACGCCTTCATAACTTGCGCCAACAACACGATGGCAGGGAACACTGGAAACGGCTTTGAAGACAGCATATCTAGAAAAATCGTATACTCCACAGTAACAAGGAAACGAAGAAAAAACGCAAGAGAACGCACGGAAAACGGACATCTGGAACCAGGGATCAGAAAAAGACCAAGGTCAAGAGAGGGTGGAGGTCACACAGGAAGAGCTAGGCGATTATAGGATTAAAAGTACCCAGCACACAGATATAAATACAGCCGGACTACGCGTCTGCTCATTGTACGGATACTTGATAATGTGGACTGTTTGTCCAAGACAGCTTGTAACTTTTTAAATAAAAACTTCATTAGATACCATCCAGTTTGAATGAGGTCCTTTTAGTAATATATATATATATATATATATATATATATATATATATATATATATATATATATATTTATGTGTGTGTGTATGCATACACGTTATGGAACAGAACAGAATATAGAATTTAGGCCAAAGGCCAAGCGCTGGGACCTATATATACTGTATATCTTGACAAGCATGCCTTGACCATATTCCTACATATATATATATATATATATATATATATATATATATATATATATATATATATATATATACTGTATATATATATATATATATATATATATATATATATATATATATATATATATATATATATATATATATATACATATACATACGAAGCCTGGGAATATTCAAGGTCTTGATGAGATTACAAGTAAGACGATGTGGTATTGTGATAAAATTGTGAATGAAAAACCACTCTTTATGAAAATCTCAACTCGGAGAATGCATAGAGCTTAAAAATGAGGTGAACAAAGCAAACCCAACTCTTACCATTTTTGGACGGTTGAGGCAAAATAGAATCATGCTGAAATTATAGGAAGGAAAATTCCATAACAGGGTGAATCTAAACTTACTGTTCCGACTTGATGAGTTCAATCAGATTTGGCTTACGTCAGTGGCCTGGGTCATTGCTGCTTCTTGATAAAACCATACCTGCAAAATAAAAAAAAAAAATCCCATTAGCAGACGTGAGCTGTGGCAAAAAAACAATTTTTGGAATACTGACACATTAAAGAATTAGGTCTGACTCTGAACATTTAAACGAAAAAGCGAGTAACATTTTTTCATTCTGACACATAACAGCCATTTCTTCTTTCAAATATAAAATTCTAGAAATATTATATAGTTAGGTTTTTTTAACTAGCCATTTCATACCCTTACAACTATATGCAAACAGATGTGTGTGGCATATTTAAAACTTACTGAACAGATATCACATGGTAAAATATGAACTCGTTAATGAAAATTTTCAGGCTGAAAGTTAACTTTTATTATGCCAATATCTTATAATAGAGAAAATTTAAAAACTTTAATAACGTTGTCATTAAATGAAAATACGATCTCACTGCTTATCAATTCCTATTTATCTCAAGAAATAATTTTTACTGTGTCCGGTCTCATTATAGACCGGACATTATTTATCTGAATTTTTTAAAGAAAATGTTACGTTTTATCTATAGTTACACTGAGTAATCTTTCGCAGCTGCATCCAAGATAATTATGCATAATTTTGGACAAAACAAAATAATTTTTCCCCTTATCTTTAGTGTATATATTTCCATATTATTTCTATTTTAAAAATATCGTTATTCGATTGTCCGTTTAGTTTACCTGGAAGTAAAAATTTTATTACATAACTTTCTGAGTTAAGAACCTAATTACAGCTCGGTTCTTAATTTACATCACTAGGCGGCTTTATTTCCCAATGGCCTTTTCGTCTTGCTTGGCAACTAAGGCGAAAGCCATCTGCATTTGGGGACAAATTAGCCAATTATCGACTTGGCTCTTAACACCGGAAGATATTCCATGACGCTGACGGCGGGCAACAGCCTCTTTCATCTCCCTTTCAAGTTGCTTGCTAATTAAGGTTCATTTGGGTTTCTGTTCTCTAGGCATTGCAAAACCTTCCGGGATTTTAATGACACTTACGCAGACCTACTGCCAGCGTTACTCTGTGACTTGGATATCGCCAGATAAGAATGACCATTCTAAAACTACTGAACGAGAATCAAATTACAAATGGATACATGAAACCTAACAGCAAGAGACGGGCACACATGCACGAGCATACTGACAAGGTTTACAGGAATAATGGCAGAACTAGAATGAAAGAAAAAAAAGAGGGAACCGAAATTGAATACTACGAAATGAAAGAAAAAAAGAGGGAACCGAGATTGAATACTACGAAATTACCTAATTAACTTTCTCGTTTCTTTATTATTGTATTGGATCTTATAAAGTGGAGTTTTCATTAAAAATTTATTTCCAAAATGGACCGCTGATTAAACATTTTCATCAAAATTATGTTGAATCTATTCCATTCACCTCAGTTCATTTCTTAACAAAATGTTTGGGACAATAAAGCTCGATTTAAGTAGCTTGACATAACAAGGAAGTGTGTGTTGTACTTTTTAGGTGCTTTCACTATCTGTCAATGCCCTCAGCTGTGTAGATTTGGCTAATCCCCTCACCAATCGGGTTTATGACGGTGTTACAGTAAACAAACTATTTTATCTTTGTTGGCCACTTGAACGTTTGAACATTTGTCCTGTTAATGAACTTGTGTTATTGTTAGTGTAAAAGCTATAAAGAGCATAAACCCTACGATATTTAGGTAATAAGCTAATAATACGTTTTCCTATCAAATACACTAATTATCAAAACCTTCTAGACTCTTCCCTTTCCTTCTTGACCCAGTATACAACCATACAAGGAAATGTTGTTAGTGCATTTCGTTAGTATTAAAAATTAAGGAATCATGGGAAAACTGCAGATTCATCGCCTTTATTACGAGGATGATTGTTCAGCCTTTGCTAACGTTACTGCTCTTACATTATCGTATCAGACATCAGCGTTAATAACAATATAGACCAGTAAAAGATTTTAAACAGATTAAACCCAAGCATGCACTCATATTCCTTGTGGATGTTTAGCGTCATCATGGAATAACGTGAGAACTGCCTCAGAGCCGGTTCAGAGTTCAGAAGGTTCGGGAATAACTTCTCCTGCTACTTAACAATAGTCGTAAAAACACAATAGTCGTAAAAAACTGCTACAACAATAATCGTAAAAAACAAAGACCATAAAATTTCCAGTGGTGTTATGAAAACGTGGATAGAAGTCAACCGTGTACCTTCCACGTTTCACTAATCATATCTTCACTCCGCTGTAAGATGAAAGTTTGTCATCTACAGAAGTTATTAATACTCTGAAATGAAAATGTCACCCAGGCGTAGATGGAAACCTCTCTCGTTTGACTGAAAACTTACACCTTTACTAAAAAACCAATACATTCCTGATAATCAAAATATTTTCTTTAAGAGATGTGTAGCAGTATCTGCTGCTGCAAAATACTAGTGATGCAAGCTATATTCAGCTAACGAATTCAGCTAAACTGGAATGAGTTACACACCATAAGTCTTAACATTATGGGTTCAAGAAATTGTACTAATGAAAAAACTTTAAACTTCGCATACTTTCGTAATCCATAATTAATATTTCTTGGCAGTCTGAAGGCCAGTCTACGGTTTTTACTTCTTACTTCTAAATTTGACATTGAAAAAAGCTCAACCTTTAACCGAATTGTCTTCTGTGCGCAAACAGTTTCATTCTATCAATCTCACGTACTACTGTGTCAAACCGTAGGTATGGTATATTTGTGTCAGCTAGTCATACAGGCTTATGAAAAATAACCAAGGACTGCAAACCAATATTTCTGAGTTATAATGCCCTATGAAAAGTGAAGCCCTCCTATCATACAGAGTGGCGCTCAGAGTGCGAGTACTGAAGACTACTCAACCCCTGAATTTCACTCATTTCTATTTCATTGCTTTAAAATACTAAAGAATGCATTCTCAGTTACTCATAATTTAGTTGGACATTGTAGCCGCGATCAAAAAGACTAACATTAAAAATATCAAATTAAAAATCCGTTAAATAAAGTTTAAAACTTTGCATTACTAAAACCCTAGTTAATTTCTTGATAACACCAAACGTTAAATACCCTTATAAATACAAATACAAAATGATAGCAAATTATTGCTGAGTTTGGAAATTAGGATCTTAAAGGATAATATAAACAAATCTCAAGAAATAACCAAGAAGATTCCGTTAACCACTGTACTATAAAACTTTAATCACAAGACAAGTGCCCACTGATAACTGCAAGTTCTAAAGTAAGCGATCAATATAAACGTTACGTTACTTTAAATCCTTTAAACAAATTAAATCTTTTAAACAAATCTAAAGATACGTTAACGTATAAAATAGCTAGACTGGTGCACTTTAACACCTGAAAAGAAAAATTTATTAGTTTAAAACTTCTCATGCCTTGCCTTTGCCGAGAAGGAATGAGAGGGGCCTGCAGGGGTGGAGGTAAAAAAATGGTTTTGGTTTTTAAACTTTAAAATTCATTTTTAAAAACTTTGTACATATGAAAAATACGTCACCTAGTTAAGCCAAAAATGGGGAGAGGAGTTTGAGAAACTTTATGGGTCGAGAACTTTGACCTCTATTTCTCACAAGTGTAGTTTGCTTCATAAAATAGTATAGGTGTCAAATCTGGAAGTAGGTGAAAATTAGAACATATGGATTTGCTTTAAATAGAAATAATCTTTACTAGAACCAAGGTAGCTAAAGCTTTAAAAAAAGGGAAGGCTTTACACGAAAGCAAAGATTTTAGCAGGCACTTAATTTCCAAGCAAATTGTAAATTAAATACTTAACTTCACGTACTATCAGATCTCATGCCCTGAAAGTTATATTTGTAATACAGAAGTAAATGAAACCTACAGTTTTATGATCCAGAAGCGAAAAACATAATAACGTAATGCTACATGTTAACTAAAGTTTAAAGAAAAAAAATTTAAGACCAAATATTCAATGCTGTCCACACAAAATGTTTATAATTATCGTCTGTACAGCAAAATTTTAAGGAAAAACATTAAATGAAATCCTTTATCAATTTAGTCTAATCTAAAAACAAATATTTAAAGTTTTACTCAAGAAAAAAAAAGCCTGTTGCAACAAGCTATTACGTCAAGTAAGCATACCCATGAACCCTTGAGAACGGGAAAAACTAAACAGAAGACAAAAACCTTATGTTAACAAAAACATAAAAACATTAACGTATGAAACTCAGCCTTTCCAGAGCCTGGGAGTCACCACAACTAAATGTAGACCATCTATCACGCCACCAAGTTCCCATAGCAAGATTAACCGGTACAGAATTACCTTCCCGCTGCTCCGCTGCTCATTAAGCGAGGAACCTACCGAAAAACGAACAGGTTGACACAAGGATACTTCACTAATCCAGACTTCAGAGTCGAACGCTAACTAGAAGATTTGCTTGCCGAGAACCCCCGGTTGCTGTTGGCGCCACCATCAAGGACCATGGATTCACCTGTCTCGAAACTTGGACGATTCATACGGAAGAGTACTACAACGTCCTTGGTTTTGTTTATGGGGGACCTTCGAAAGTATATGCTGATGCTTTCACGCTAATTAACGGCTTCTTCCTTTTGTGACTTCTCGGCTCTTGAAAAAATTAGCCTCTGTGTATCATAACAGTAGCTTTTATCAATAATTTACCGAACAAGAGAATGAATATTCTTCGGTGTATGACGTAATGTCACGCGGTAAAATATAGTGACTGTTTACTGTCTTTTCCTAAGGTCCCACTCCAACGAAAGCGCTCTGCAAAATCTGCAAACTCAACTATGCACATACTGTACATAATAATGCGGACACATTCTCGGATCCTTTTATCTACTGGATTGCTTACCCCCTATTAATTATCAAATCCACACTGTAATCGCACTCAGAAAAAGCCAAGTCTTTCATTTTTTATTGAACTACTTGATATCTTCAGTCTTCCTGATACAAAGTGGGACCTTATTGTATAGTCTTGGAGCGGCAGACTTAAAGTTTCTCAAATCCTACTTTCGAATTGCATTTTGACTCAAATAACTTAAGTCCATCTGTACCTGTTCTTGCGTTGACTTCATGCATTGGATGTATTATATGCAGCAAATCATTCAAATATTTTGGACACCGTCATGATGGCTTGAGAATCATTTCACATATATTACACATTATTCTAGCCTTGATGGGGAACCAGTACAACTCAATACAGGCTAAGTTCTGTCATGCGGTGCAACACCCTTTATTAGTCTGCCTTGGCGCTGTATTTAGTATTTAGTTGGATCTTAGGCAGATTATTTTCTGCAGTTGTTCATCCAGTTTACGACATAATTAATCAAAAGATTTTTATGGAACACTCCCCGAAATATTTTTTTAACAAAGGAAATGTTTCTAAGATGATGTGCAATAACCCTAACAACATTTTTAATTTGAGCACTAAGAGACAAATAACAGTCTAGTAGCTCACCTAAGTCAGCGATCGAAACTATATTTGTATTTGTATTAAACCGAAAACCACCAAGGTTTCTTATTTCATTTTGCCTTCCTACCAACATAAACTCGGTTTTACTTACATTTAATTCCAACTGATTAAATGCTAAACGTTCCTTACACTGGTGAGGACATCATTTATTATCTCATTTATATCGTTAATATCGTTTATGTAAAAACAAAATTGGGTGTCATCTGCAAATAGCCCGAACTTTGCCCCTGCGTCCCTGTAGCATGTTTCATAATACAAGATGATATTGGACCTAATACATTGCCTTGAGGTACTCCGCTTATTAATGTTTCGTAAGGTGAATTCCCTATTCGTACATAGTATTTTCTATCTTATCGGGTAGCTTTTCAAATACTCAAAATCATCTTTAGTAAGACCACTTGATCGTAAATAATTTGAAAGAGGTTCATGAACAACTGTATCAAAAACAGCGCTGAGATCGAGCACCACCAAAATGCCACATTTGCTTTCTTTATCGTTTCTAATAAGCCATTTACAACAGCACTTACAGCAGTTTCTGTAGGATATAAGTGTCTATAAACCGACTGACTATCCAGTAAAACATTTACCCTTTCCAGATAACTGATTATCTGGTCAAGATTTACATATTCTAATATTTTGGACATAAAGATAAGTTCGACAGAGGCCTGTATGAAGTTCAGCTTTGATGATCAAGTTGCTTGTTTAACAACAGCCATTTTCTCAGCTACAGGGAATTTGCATTCGGAGATACTGACATTTATAACTTTCACTGTTATACTGAACATGAAAAATGTTCAACCCCAGTAAGTTCAGATTTGGCATCGGATCAGTTGTACAGTTTGTTTTCTTTGCCATTTTAATAATCATAATAATACCATCGTTGTTTACATTATTAAATCTCGTTAGTCTGTCATTTCTCTGTAGTGTAGTATTTATCCGATTCGGCGTTTCAACACAGGTAACGATTATGTTCTAAATTTTCCCCTTAAAAAATTCAATATAATTATTGGGGAGCCTTTGTTCCCTTACATTCCGGTTCAGCTATCCAGCAGTCTATATCATTTATTCATTTCCGTTCCTGTTTCTCGGATTTTATGATGATAATGTTACTTAATCTTACAATCTAGGGACGTACTACCTAAGGAAGTTTTACGTAATCTCTTTCCAGAAAATTTAACCATAATAATTATTCATATGTAATATACATATATATACGAGTATATATATATATATATATATATATATATATATATATATATATATATATATATATATATATGTGTGTATATATATATATATATATATATATATATATATATATATATATATATGTGTGTATATATATATATATATATATATATATATATATATATATATATATATATATATATATATACACACACACACACACACACACACACACACACACACATATATATATATATATATATATATATATATATATATATATATATATATATATATATATATATATATATATATATATATATATATATAGCGCAGATGTAAACAAGATTCTCAATTGTTCCCTTTCAATAACATTTTTTATTAATGAATACGTAACGTTCAGCGAAGCTAATGTTGTCTCAAAATGTTCCGTGAAGGGAACTGAAAACTACTTGAACTACCGTATGGATACTCTTTCCGTTTTGACTCCTCAACGACCCAATTTAGACGTCTTGAAAATCTGCGGCATAGTCCATATTCAATGCATAATAAGAAATTGCACTGGAATTTTGATTTTTAAATGTGGACGCAGAGATATATTCATTTTTTTACGCACTCCCATTTTCCTTAGTTTAGCACTTGCCATCGTGTTTCCATGGAAGGCCATATCTTCTTTATTATCTATTGCATTATTCTCTATAAATTTCTTTTCTTCAACAATCTATTATATTGCATTATATTACTTAACTCCTAGTTTCTTTTGATTAGACTGCAAAGCAACTTTTTGATGCCTTTTTTTCATTAGATTTTAGTGAAAACTGATGCCTTGAAGCACCGATTACTCCTGTCATTAATGGGGTTGATACGCTCTTGGTTAGACACAGCCTTTTATACATTCGTAACGAATCAACACAAAACCAACTACAGATGGTGTCAAATTACCTGAGTAAGATGACTTAAAATGTTGGTTTTAGAGCCTTCAAATTTGCTGCCCCGAGATTGATATCGAAAGGACTGAAAATAGTCTTTCCAGAAAAAAATGAGACTTATTTTCTGAGTGTGATAACAGTGTGGATTTGACACTTAATACAGAGAACCCCATACGATTCTTCGAAAGTAAATGGAAGTTTGCAATGTTCCGTGGCGGTTAGTATTCTATTCTTTGATAAAACTTTATGCCTAGTGGCATTGGTGTAAAAGCAAGGGTTTTTAATCTGTTCTTAAATTATGCATAGTAATTCTTACATTGGAACTTTTATCTGCCCATAATACCAATCTAATCACTTTAAAAATACTTCCAAGTCCAAGTGAATCCGAACTTTCTGAACCAACCACGCAACTACTCAATTTTTTTCTTTCGGGTGTTAAGCGCATGAGTGTAGATGTTACAACTTAAATACTTTTTTTATTTTAAAAGTAACGTAACTCCTTAACTGGAACTTTCAAATTTTTCGAACTTTGGTATTTCTGTTTTTATTCATTATAGTATTCAGTAAAGTAACTTAACTGCGTATTTGGAACTTGAAAATGTAATTTTAGGATTTTTCTTAAAGTTCAGCAATAAGAAAATGAAAGTTTAAGTTTACGTAACGTTAGTTTTAGCAATTAATTTTAGTTGCTCTAAGAATCTGTATTATAAGGACGCTGACTTTTTTCAGGACAAAAAAATTAACATTGTGGTACTGCATTGCTTTGAGATTTGATACTTACATAATTTTTTACTGATTAGATGCAACATGTAACTGTAATAGCCACAATGCCCTCTTAACTTTGTTTTGGAACTTTATGTAACATAAACTATAGCTTCCACTTTGTTCATAGTTCAAATCAAATAAATTTGTAATTCAAGTTTCTTAACTTTGCTAGTTTAGATTAGTGCCAATAGTAAAACGAGCAATATAAAATTCATACAATATACAAACTCCAATTATACCATACAAAATATAAACCCAAATTATATTGATCGAATCTACTTTACTTCTCTCTTTAATACCAAAGTTTTAATGTTCATTTACTTAGTATTCCTAACTAACCGACCACTCGTTTGAAAGCACTTCTTAAGACGTTTTTCTGGAAGTTCTACTCAGAGGCTCTGTAAGTTTATCAGTAAAGCAAAAAAAAAAATATCTTAAATGAAACCATCAAAGTTAACATTAACTACGATCTGTAACTTAGGTGATGTTCTTGCATTTTTTAAGGCGTTTTCTTCTATTTACAGAAATAGGTTTTCTGAAATGGATATTTAAGGCAATGAAAGCATTACTTGGGTTTGTCAAGAACTCGTTTGTTGGTTTTGCCCCTCACAAGAGGTTTCCAAGCTGAGCTGGTGTGAGAATTGGAGCCTGGCATTGATGGAACCTGGCACTGATGACTGTTTAATCATTAAGCTTCACTTATTCGATGGTTAACCTGTATAATTAGTTATAAATGATGCATATGTAAATTTGAACGTTCTTACTTCCATCAGTAACAACTTTTAATAATTAATCGGAATAAAAGCTTCAGCTGGGTTATCGCATAGTCTAAAACACGCAAGTGGCCTTTTATGTACCTGTTATCAATATTTGAAAATTAGTGTTGCTTCTTGATTCCTGTTACTGTTTTTAATTTATCAGTTTTGCGTATATCTTTACTTTGAATTGAGATATTTAATAGCACGGAAGTATGACTACTGAAAAATATTTATCTCTAAATGGACGTCAGGTGAGCACATAATGTGGTTATCAGATCGGTGCCATGATCTGAAATCAAACTATGCATGCATAACTATTGAAATCTAGAGGGAAGATGAATCAAAGTTTCTCAGAAGGAATCCAGGTAAAAATGTCGCAGGAAAAAAGCCACAGGAAAAAAAAGTAACAGGAAAAAAAAGTGACCCCAAGAGTTTTAACCCGGTATATATCCACCTTTGCGGCGTGTTTAGTACAAGGCCGTTGGGGATTTTTTTTTTTAACCCGGTATGTATCCATCATTGCGGCGTGTTGAATACAAGCCCATTGGGGATCTGTATAAACATAAAGACTGTAAATATTATAAAAATAGTGACCGCCGAGAAATATTGTGAATTTTTCCCCTGTGACTTTATTACCGGCTATCATAAATTACTGTGACTTTTTCCTGTGACTTTTTTTCCTTGCCAAAATTGTGACTTTATTGCCGGCCAGCCTCAGAAGTAGCTTACTAGTTACTATAAAATAAATAAAATCTACTGCAGTTTGTCACTGCATAGTTAATACCATTGTACAATTTTACAACTTTGACTAATCATGATAAAACTAAAAACAAATAAATAGGTTGGCTGACTTATATGCGGAGTGTTTAAAGCAATCGAGAACTAAATGTTGGGTTGATTCACTGTATCTTAGAAAATTGTTTAAGATTTTTTTTTTTCGAGTAATCTATTGAGGTTCTATGACTTGCCTTTTGGGGATGTCAAGGTATTTTTTTATGAATGTTCGTGTCCCAAGTAGCTCCAATCATAAGGTTCTTTGTAGTAGCATTTTCACTGGGAGTCTCTCCCAGGCTGCCTTTGTCTTTCACGATAACTTTTGTGTTCCCATTACCTTTAAAATGTTTTCAGAAACAAAAGGTCTTCGATTTTTCAGTTTGATTTTATTTAATTTCCCCGTAGTTCTTGGCCTCCAGGATTCACGTTTTCCAGAAAACGCAGTTCCTCGTTGGGAGAGTGGGTTCCGTTCTCAGCTAGCACTCTGCTGGCCGCGAGGTCGAATCTCCGACCGGCCAATGAAGAATAAGAGGAATTTATTTCTGGTGATAGAAATTAATTTCTCGCTATCATGTGGTTCGGATTCCACAATAAGCTGTAGGTCTCGTTGCTAGGTAACCAATTGGTTCTTAGCCACGTAAAATAAGTCTATCCTTCGGGCCAGCCCTAGGAGAGCTGTTAATCAGCTCAGTGGTCTGGCTAAACTAAGGTATACTTAACTTTTTTTCCATAAAACGCTCATATGTTTAGCCAGTTGCCCTTCGCCAGTACCCCGCCGTCGCTTTATTTAATTACTGCAAGTTTATAACCTCAAACTTATGGGTGCCTTAGTTTCCAATATACTCGTATATTTCATGAAGGATTTTTTGTTGATGCTGATTTGAAATAACTTTTTTTTTGTTCTGTACGTATTACATAGGTTTAATACCTTAGATATTCTTTGCCTTTCATATTAAAATGAATAGACTAGTTACCACTAGACTCTTGCGGCCCTAGTGGGGATTCTACCAGCTGGCCATCTATGGTACTTGGACTGCATATCCTCAGAGTTGACCCATTCTGATAATACTAACACGGGGTTTTATGGTAAAAAGAATAGAGAGTAAATCAGTGTCCGTGACTGTCGAGTACACCATAGACAAGATTGCTTTATACTGAAAACAACCTCGCTTGAGTGGGACTATCATGCGTAAAGGGCTCCTTCGCTTGGGGTAAGGATGAAGAGTATGAAGGACTTTTGTCTGCCAATGATTCCAAAGATTACAATGGACTCTTTGATTGAGACATACACGACCCTGCCGTCTCATTAAAATCCTAAATAACAGTGATGATAAATCTCTACTTTTCAAAGTGAAAGTTTTTTAGATTTTCTAAACAATTGGAGTGTGCTTGATACTCCTGTAACGGCATTTAAAAATGTATGTAAGTAGATGGGTTTATGCCAGGATGGGCTTTTGTTTTCTTGAGCATTGTATATAGAATTAGGAATTTAAGGATCTTTTACACCATACTAAATTTGAGAGTCTTTATATGTTACTCAGAATGCCTCTCTCTCTCTCTCTCTCTCTCTCTCTCTCTCTCTCTCTCTCTCTCTCTCTCTCTCTCTCTCTCTCTCTCTCTCTCTCTCAACACACACAACTGTTGTACGTAATTCATAAAGACTACTTACTCCAACAAATCGGGTTTTAACTTCATAAATTACTAGATCAAGTATACCTGTCCCTGTGAGTGATTCGTTACTACTACTAAATCTCACCTTTATTAAATGGCAGGTGTCGTGGAACAATGATTCTGACGATGACATATTAAAGCAGACTGAAACTACTGGATTGTGGTGGTTACGTATAACACAACTGATCAGGACCGTGCATTTTCCAGTTGGACGGACATCTCCGTCTGAAAGCAGTAGTAATTGCTGCTACCACTTCGTCTGTGACTCCATCGAACAGACTACTCATGCTGTGCAAGTTATGAGTTAAAAGTATACCTTAGTTTTACCAGACCACTGAGCTGATTAACAGCTCTCCTAGGGCTGGCCCGAAGGATTTGACTTATTTTAAGTGGCTAAGAACCAATTGGTTACGTAGCAACAGGACCTACAGCTTATTGTGGAATCCGAACCACATTATAGCGAGAAATGAATTTCTATCACCAGAAATAAATTCCTCTAACTCTTCATCAGCCGGCTGGAGACTCGAACTCGGGCCTAGCGAGTGCTAGTCCACAGCTCTACAGACTCTCCTAACGAAGAGCTGTGTGCAAGTTATGATGTCTAACATACCTGGCTAGGGGATTTCTGTCCTGGCACTTTTCAAAACCACTTACTTTGAATTGGTATAAATCCCAATTCATAAAGGCTAAGGAGCAACGCAAAACAATCTTCATTTTTCTTTTCGCCACACAATGATTTCTTCAAATTTCGATTATTAACTGATGTTTAGGTACTGCTTGAAGAATTAAAACCCATGTTGGCATAAGACCAATAATAAACACATCAACTGATATCCAAAACAAATCTCTTCTACTGACCACAGCAATTACGAAGGCAAAATTCACGTTGAATTTCAAGGTTGTTTAGAAGCAAATGCTCGTCATGAAACAAGGTCAGACTAATTTAGAATGAACTACAGTCTCGTAAGAATTTACGTTCTCTCTCTCTCTCTCTCTCTCTCTCTCTCTCTCTCTCTCTCTCTCTCTCTCTCTCTCTCCACGCACAGACATACAAGCAATCGTTCTGTACATTTTGCTTTCATAAAAAAAACTTTAGATAGAGCGAGAGACATTGATATTTGCAAGTCTATACTCAGCATAAACGACTGACTGAGAGCTACGAAGGCATAGAATCAAGTTTTGTTTTTAGGGGCTGCTCTTATGAGCAAGAACCCGTGCTGGCACACAGCTCCTTTTTTTTTTTTTTTTTTTTTACTAACAGAGACCAGAAGTTGTGTTGTCTTGTAAACTGACCTCCACAGGAACTCATTTGACCCTTTTATCGTGATCATGTGTCGGCTTCCACGCGCACCTTCTATTTGTGTCGCCAGTATATATCTACCTATTCGTTTATTTATTTGTCTAAATAGCCTTCAATTTCATTCTTAAGTAGAGATGAAGTCGTGGAGGGGATGCTGGAGGAAGAGTGCGGGACACTCTCATGT